>CABEEJ010000913.1:170786-199806 GCA_901482245.1 Timema douglasi | reverse complement strand
AGCCGATTTCAAATCCATAGAACGGTTTTGTCACAATCTTTTATTTAGTTTTACCATGTAAACAAGTGTTGACCGGCCTCTTAACGAATTATGTTAAATTCAATCAAAAGTAACTAATTCCATGATTTTATAAATAAACCACGTTATAAAATGTAAAATCTATAAAATATACATAGAATCCTTCTTTAAAATAAACGCCAAATTGCTAAATAACAGTAATGACGAATTTTACATAGATTTCTTCTCACTTCCTTTTCTATGAACTTCACGTCCACGCATGTATATTTCTCTGTGACGTCATTGCATACTGCTCCGAGCGATAGTGCCCCAAACTAGTCCTATAAAGGCCCAGACACAGACTCCGTATCCGTAGGTCCGTGGTCCGTAGTCCGTGGTCAGTAAGAAATCGATGCTACAATATTAGATTGCTCTGGCCACAGAGTCCTTATCCTTAAGTCCTTACTCCGTAGAAGTTTCTCAACTTTAACTTTCTACGGACTCGTTTATACGGACTACCAACCACAGCCGAGTAAATATGCGCATGCGCCTTGAAATAAAGAAAGAATAGCAGTGGTAAAGTTCGTTCACGGTAGGAGTTTACCTGGGAAAGGACTTTTTTCCCTAACAGAAATCTATTATATAGTAGGATATTGGTAAGAAAAAAGACCTTTCCCAGGTAAACTCCTCCCGTGAATGAACAATAGAATCCGTCGCTATGGAAACATATACAAAATGAAAAATGGCTACACGCGGACCTATTTCAGACACATTTTTCTAAAAATCTAAACACCCCGGGCAGAGCGGCTTCTAGGAAAGTTTTTTCTGAGAAATACCAAGTTCTCAGAAATATTGGCTTTGCTTTTGTAGGTTCAACACCCCTATTTGGTTTATTCTCTATTTATTAGCGTCATTTAATGTTTTGTAATTGATAAATTATTGATACTAGTGATTTTCCAACAAAACATTAGTAGGCCTACATCTGTTTAGCATTTACAGGCTATTGCAAACACTTATTATTTTAAGTTTGATAGCTAGAATAAAGTTATAAATACTGGAAGTTTTCTCAACAACGTTGTTTTTGGTTTCTTTTTCTTTGATCAGCTGACTGCTTGACGCACGCTCCGTGCTGTATTCTATTTTCTTTCGAATTTTTTGATTGGATGAAGTCTCTTACTATCTAATTGGTTGAAACTGTCACGTGATTACGGATATTGAGACTGTAATCGCGAGTAGGATTTCTTATGGACCAGGAGCACGGAGTATGGACCACGGATCTACGGATACGGAGTCTGTGTCTGGGCCTTAAGAGTGCCCACCCCATTATCATTGTTGAAGGAACTTCAGATTTTAGAGAGAGAAGCTTGATCTTCCTTCTCTCTCAGTTAATTGTTGCCAAAACTCCTCACTTTTCAGTTATGTCTGAAGGTGATGTGCTGGGGTAAGAAGGAACCACCGACAACATCAACTATCCAGCGTTGCAAAAGTTGTCTTATATTTGAAGGGAGAGTGGCTACAAAAAAGAAAAAATGACACTGATGTTCCCAATAGTAGCCATGCAGTTGCCTCAGTGATGATACACAGTGTACACACATACGTTTCCATGTAGTTTTCAACGGGTCTACGATTATTAGACTAGAGCGTACACGATTTACAATAATCTCAAACCTCAAATATCCTTCCCCCTCCCTCTTCTGCTCGGACTTGTATAAGATCCAGAAACCGTCATTGGCTCGCCACCATATTGGGCAAAACAGCACCTAATTGCTTTGGATTGGATCAGCTTCTGTGTTTGATACGCCCGTGGTCACAAAGTCTCAGGTAGAGTGACGTAAAATGTTTTCTTGCTGGAAGATTATTTTTTTAAACTATAAGACGATGTAGTGCGGTAGTAAAATAATGCAATTGTGTGGTTGTTGGTAACCAATTACAGGAACATAAACAACTTTTTTTTTTCCCCCAATTTTTTTTCAATAGTAACAATTAGTTTAGTTTTATTCTAAATTAGTAAAGTATGTTCAGGTCTAAGTAAATTAAAATTAGTTTTTGATCAAAATGTAGATGTGTGATATAAAAGGTTCAATATTTAAAAAAAATCATATATAGCTTAGAAAAGTCCTTAAATCCTTAACTAGTTCGTACTTTTAAAACATAACACACCGGAAGTATGGGTATTTTTTTATCTCCGTGATTCATCCCTCACTACTTGTTTTAATTAGTCAATAATTTCGACTAATTAAGTAAAAATAAAGAAGCTAAAATTTAAAGTGAATGTAGTCGGATTTGTGCAGAGGGAACGTGGGAAATCAAATAGGGAAAAACACCCTCAGTAAACTCGTTAAATGTATTTGCTTGATAGTCGACCTCGGTGGTTGCTTCAGGACCCAATGTTTGTGGGTTCAAACCCAGCTGGGGTCAGCGGATTTTCTCTAACAATAAAAATCCGTAGCCCAGTTTCCTTTAGATTGAAAGTAAAACTGTCGATCCCACGTCGATTGTGGCATGTAAAATAACTCAAAGTACGTATGTGGAAAAACCATTACCGGAAAAATTGGTAGGCCCTTTCGCTCTCGCTTACAGAAAATGTCCGTGTGTTGAAATAATCAGTCGGTCCAGAAAGTGCACGCTCAGTCTCGCGAGAACAAATGAGGAGTTACTTGAATGAAAACGTAGCGGCTCCAGTTTAGAAATGGCCGGAGGGCTTGATGTGCAGACCACATGGCGCCCTCTATCAGCAGAAGTTGGAATTATCTCTGCCAACAGACTGCGGCCGTTCGGTCGGTATGGATGAATTATGAGCTGAAGCCGTGGAGTTTTTTTTAACTGACTACTGATTCGAGTTGCTTTGGGGCTGTTTGTTTACTGCAGTTTTTATCCGTTTTCTGCTTGGGAGCGCGTTGGTTAAACTTTGTATCCAAGTTAGTGTAGCAGACTTGGCGTGTTTTTTTGTGTGTGTTTTTTTTTTCGGCTGCAAGACGTTCCATGAAAATGAGGTGTTTGCTGGTCCAGATCTGGAACGAATCTCCAAGTTCTTTTATTTGTAGGAATCAAGGAAGTGGTGGAGCTAGTGGGGTATATCCAGTCAACAGATGGCGTATTTGCGGCCACAGTGTATTGACGTTATTTCTAGCGGAAGAGTAATATGATAAGTAACGTCACGTTGTAGCTTAGTGTAACAGGAGACAGGTTGATAAGTTGGTGAACTTAGGTTTAACCACAGGTTGTGATGGGTAAAAATAATGTCACAAAATGGTTCGTTTCTTAACCAAACGTTGATGTCCATCCCGTCTTGTTTGTCTTTTTATCTAAGGCTACGGCCACGCTTGCGACCGGGTCGCCGCGTTTTATGACCAGTTATCATGGCACCAAGGCGTGAAGATGTGTCATTAGCCATAGTAGTATAGAGTTATATGAAGAAGAAACGTAAATATAGATAATATGGTGTCCACCTCATTAATATGTAGAGAAGTACTTATGGATAGACATGTAAAAAACCTGAGAGCACACCCCTATTTGATTATAATGTTTTCGGTGTCACGTATAAAATGATCAAATGCAATTTATCGCTATGTTCACGGCAGTTAAAAAAATATTATTTACAAAGTGGAATTAATTACTATGATTGGAAACAACCTTTGCACTCCAAGCCCTTGCCAAGCATTCCAATCTATTGTTAGTTTGTATACTGTATATTGTATGATATTATGTATGCTAATTAAGAAGTTCTTACCTTGTTCATTTATTTATTCATTGTTTAATTCATCCCAACCTTCCATTGTTGCAACTGCAACCTCTATCCAGATCTTGGATTTAACATCCCTGTTTGCGTAGTCTCGATGTTTCAGATTTCAAAATGGTGATCTTGCATTTACCTCATTTATAAAAAATAGCTCGGTATCAAACATTAATAAGTACCGTACTCTACCGAGTGTCAAACTTCGGACGGGCGGGAAACACTGAGCGGTTTGCAAGAAAGTTAGTGAAAATGCTTAGTGGAGGAGTGATAGTGTGGTCTCTAGCACCTTACCGGTTGACATTTTAACTTTAACCCTAGATGATGCAAGCTAACCCACACAAGTGCCCAGTGTTCTCGAAAGGCTGAGACACGAACGCAAGTGTGGCCACCTCCATAAGAAATAAAGGCGAGCCTATTTGTGAATGCGACCTGAAAACGCTCACGAAAGCGTTTTAAAATCTGTCACTGGTCACCGAGTGTGGGCACCCTCATAAGAATCAATGTAAGACACTACTACGACCTGGTCATAGGCATGGCCGTAGCCTAAAGAAGTTGTAAATTATCTTGTACGACAATGTAATGATGTTTAGATAATACAAGTTAAACTTTTTAAATATTAAATTAAAAATAAAGCAGTTAGAACACAAAGCTTATTTTTGGGCTTGAGTTTTTTCCCCCCGCAGGCAATCGGAGTGTAACGACACATAAAATACGTGCTACGAGCCGAATGTTCAGTGGCGTGCGTAGTAATAAAACCGAGAGTAGACCTAGCGTCACGCAAACGGGTGGAGTTTGTCCCGCACGCCAGCTAAACGCACCAACCATGTCATCTACGTAAGCCAATTACGTCGGTGATGTGAGTCAAGCTAGTCGGTGACGTGAGTCAAGCTAGTCGGTGACGTGAGTCAAGCTAGTCGGTGACGTGAGTCAAGCTAGTCGGTGACGTGAGTCAAGCTAGTTGGTGACCTCATCTACATAAGCCAAGTAAGTCATTGACGTGAGTCAATCATGTCAATGACGTCATTGACGTGAGCCAAGTATGTCAGTGATGTCATTTATAATACATGGGTAGGATAATTTGACTTATCTTACGAAGCAAATTAGAGAACCGATGACTGTTTGGATTATACGTCAAGCTTGTCTAAAATAGTTTGCTGGTGACAGAACGGTCAGGGTTAGCATCTCAACCAGGTGTACAGAAGATGACTTGCATTTAAAAAAAGTTGTCCCAAACTCTTCCATAAATGCGGAAACATTTCCTCTAAATTATATCTTCCACGTCTTTACTCCATTAGTTTAAATTTGGGGGTAGACCGAATAGGAAGTTGGAATAATTATTAGTGGTTTTACATCCTCCATAAAGACAAATTCCGACGGAGGTAGGCTGGAAAATCTGAATTAAAAAACAAAAACTAAATTCGATCGGAATCGATCCCTTGCTCTAAGTGAGTCAGAGGTGCTTCCACTCATTTAACCCCGCGGGCTACGTTCTGGCACCTTCTAACACTTCCCCTGGGTGCTAAAGACCTCCCTCCGCACACCAGAAAGGAGAAGCGAGGCCAGATTGTAAGAAAAGAAAGAAAGAGCATTATCTCACCTGGTTTGATGGCCACGACTGATCCGAGTGTCGATAGAGCAGACACCAGCAGCAGTACCATCTCCAGTTGCCAGCCGATTCCTGTGCGCATGCGCGGCATGGCAGTGGCCTCCTGGAACTAAACAAAAAACGGCGTTACTTGGGAATAGCAACCATATTCATCTTTAGTATATTTGATTTATTTGAGGTACTTAACGTGCACTTTACAAACAACACTGTATGAACCGACTATTTATATCAGACCACATGAAAAAAGTATTTTCACACCCTTTTCAGGATTCTTATACATGCCACAATCGACATAGAACCGATGGCTTTACTTCACCTCTAAAGGAAGCTGTGCTATGGATTTATATCATTCAAGAAAAATCCGTCGACCTTGGCTGGGTTTGAACCCGCGAACATTGTTTCCTGAGGCGAGCACTTTACCCCAAGACCACTAAGGTCGGCGTCTCTAATCTCTAGTGTTGAAAGTAACGTGGTCCAGTATTTTTATTTTATTAATTTTAGTATCTAAAGGGACGTACAGTTTTGTTACTTGACTCATCTTCTCCAATATCGAAAGGAAAGTACGTTGTCGATACTTTAGCAATCTCCATCATCACAAGGAAAATGTCAATACCGGTAATTGATTCACATCTAGTATAAAATAAAAGTATTGGTACTTGTCTCGTATCAAAAAAAATATATTTATATTATTATTAGCACCGCGTCTTACTACCCGTTCGGGTTATACGCACTTACGCTAATGTGTAATGGTAGGGTGATTGTGANCACAAGATGTCTTGTCAGAGGTTAAGGAAGGGTTTGGTAATCAGATAAATCTTTGCCGGGACCGAGGATTGAACCCCGGCCGCCAGCATAGAAGTCTGACACCTTACCCCTAGACCGCCAGGTCACCAATATATTTATAAAAGTAGGCATTGACATCGAAAGAGCAAGCAGAAAATTGTGTCTGAACATAATGTTTTTAGTGTTTTTCATTTATATAAATGTTTATAATGATTTTTTGCTCCTAGTCCTTTGAAATTTTGTAGCGCTTATTTATCATGTAATAATAACTACAACTCTTTCATCATAATACTTTTCCGCTCCATTCAATTTCAATCAAAGTTATAATAGTTAAACCACAATATTTTTCTATACAACTAGTTATGTGACTATCCCAGTCATGAAACAATTAGCGGGAGCTTTCAATCAGATTATCACTGTGTAGATTAAAAAAATCGCATCTCTAAAACAAACTCATACGTAATAGCCAAATGATCGTTTGTTTCGACGTTGATACGAACTAAGGTGGGGTGGATGGAAAGTTGCCAGTTAAAACCAGGGCTTTGGAATCCGAGTCGGTAAAAATGTACCAAATCCCCCTTCAAAATAAAAATAAATAATATTATAACAATATTTTATACTTTTTTTTTTATTATTTAAGACCAACATTTGTAGTTTGGATTGACAGATTTACTTACATATACATTCACATTGTCAAAGAAGCTTCCCATAAAATCATCTGTATTGGAATATTCTAATGCAGTCAATTTGTTATTATTAATTAATATACCTTGGCCATTTATAAATGAGTCGGAGTCAAAGGCTCACCGTACAGACACTCAGCCCTGGTTAAAACCAGTAGCCAATTTTGGCAGTTTTATATAGAAAAATATTTGGCCAAAATAAATAACATATTTATTCGTCAGATACATTTATATTAATTTTGTACACATAATAATCTCAACAGTTTTCAAATATTTGCTATGAGCATCGTGGTACTTTATGAGATACTTTTTAAATTGAGATAAAAGTTATCATTAACCTCCTGGAAGCCCATGAAAGATATTTAAAAAATGTTGAGATTACCGAAAAAAATATTGTACTTACTGTATCCAAATTTGTTTATTAAAAACCTCAAAACTACTAGCATTAGCTTGCGTTCCGTTCTATCCCACCTTAATGACTCTACTATGTCGTAGCAATGTCATTTCAATACTAGGCCAGACTTCTACGTGTCGTTACATTGAAATTTTGGAAATTTTGCTAAACAATGAATATATCTTGGATTAAAATTACCTATAGCAGTGTCTATCCAATAACAGGGCGTGATGACTTCAACGCCAAGTATCAGCCATCACCAACAGCTTATGCGAACTTTATGAATAATTTCCTAGTAAGAAATGAAATAGATTTAATATCCACATTCAAGAAGTCGAACCACGTCTTGCAACACAACTCTCCACATTCGTTCGTGCCACATGCCCCACCACCATTAATAAGAAACAATCGCCAAAGACACGTTATTCGTTATTCAATTCACAGTACACTTCCCTGGCTATAAACAAACCAACTTCTTGGACCGACGTTGGTTCTTGTTTATCTGAATGAGCGCCTCATCGTGCGGAGAAGTAAAATATCGACTCGTGGTACGTGCAAGTCCTTCGATTACTATACGGGACATAGAGAGGGGAGTGGCAAGAACATTATGAAGATTCATTTGACAGAAAAGTAAAGATCAGTGGTGTGGTGTGGAGCGTTGCCACAGTTAAACGGCGTTAAATGTGATTGCACTTTGAGGCTTTTAATATGTTATCATCCCTCGGTAAAACACTCATCACCTTCTTCGGTGGCAGCATGGTCTAAGGCGTTTTTATCACAATTTAATTAACTGCCAATGAGGGGGAGATCGGGGTTCAAGTCCCGGTTGGATGTGCTGAGGGTGGTTTTCCCCAAAATTGTTTTCCACCCTCCCTCCACGCAAATGCGGGTAGGCTTCCTCTAAATTCAACTTTAATAATCCTTAGAATACAAGAGTAATTAGTATATATGCGTATAACCTGAACAGGCTATAAGATGCGCGCGGTCTAAATAAAAACCACTCGTGTCACCAGAAATATATTCTCATATTAGGTATGTAGACCATAACAAGTGTGTGATTGGTCAAATGAGGACCAAGTGGGCGATAAAATAACAAAATAGGTCCACAGTTTTAAGATTCGGATGGACACCTACTATATAAGAACGATAAAGCTGTCTAGCCTTTTTCTCAAAAACTATACTTAATAACAACATGCGGGTTTATGTATTTTATTTAACTTGTAAATTTAATACGAACTATATTAATAAAAAAGTTACAAGTTAATACTTACTTAGTAACAATAAGACGTAATTTTAATTAATTTAAGATTAAATCAAACATTAAATACTAGAATATAGTTTTGAAGTTATATTTTTTTTATAGAGAATGAGATAATGTTCTATATCATACACGATGAGAATTTATAATATACTGTAATGATTTAAACAAAATTCGGTACTTTCAAATTAAATTATGTCTAAACTGTTGGAAAAAGATCAGCCGTTTCCCGCTATATGGGTCTGTTATCAGAACCACTTCTCCCTCAGCGCCCCAGCCCCTTTTTGGCATTATCTATCTTTCCATCTTTCTTTGAAGCCCAGCTACTTCACCTTCCCTCCCCTCATTTATATCTTGTTCAGCTAAAACCCTTGCCTGGACACTAATTGTCTTTCACTTTATTACTACTATTACCTCCAACCAGAGTTATTTAAAATATGCCTTGGGATGTATTGCATGATATATGTTAAAAGATTGTTTTATAGAGTAAACTTGATTATGTTTACCTTATAAATAATTTGCATAGACATTGTTTCCTTGATTAGATAAAACCTATTTGTATAACATTGGTTTTGTAAGAAGAGGTGAAATTGCTGACACCCGCCTCTGTGGCGTAGTTAGCTAACGCACTATTTCATGTTGAGCTAGACGTGCCGGGAACGGGGAGATCGAAGTTCGAATCTAGGTCGGGTGAAATGGGGGTTGTTTTTCAAAAGTGGTTTTCCATTCTCCCTCCACGTAAATATGGGTTCACTTACTCTAAATTCAACCTTCTCAATCTCTAACCCAGTAAAGTAATTAGTACTTAAGCGTATAAACCGAACGGGTAGTAAGACGTGGTGCTAAGTAAATTTAAAAAAAAAATGCTTTCTCTAAATAGCTTTATTCATGTTTTATTGACAAACAAGACCTTTTCAACTCACAGCAGGGTTAATTTTGGAGATATTAAGATTCAGGGCGCATCCAGGAATTTAATTTAGGGGAGTGGGCAATGTGTGTCAAAGCTATTATTTCTGTCCCTTGAAAATTGTCATCTAATTATTTTAATTTAAGACTTATTTATTTTAAAAGAAATTACACTCACATGCACACACGTATATATATAGGTTGTTTAAAAAAAAGGTTCAGATATTATGGATATTGCTATGCATATTAAATGAGTAAAGGAATCTTAATGATGTTACTTGTGTCGATACGTCAGTAAACACCAATAATAATAATAATAAGTGTTAGTAAACTATAATATTAATGAGAATGATGATAATAATAATGTCCTAGAAATTATAGATCCACAGACCATAGAGGTAAAGGCA
Organism: Timema douglasi; assembly: GCA_901482245.1. Lineage (NCBI taxonomy): Eukaryota > Metazoa > Arthropoda > Insecta > Phasmatodea > Timematidae > Timema > Timema douglasi. Next base: position 190,036 of record CABEEJ010000913.1, on the reverse strand, counting down.
ATTTTGTATTTTAGTAGTTAAAAATAAATGGTATGATGCACAACTCAAGACTTTTATCTCGATTTTATCTTGAAATAGTCATTTACTAAAAACTTGTAAGATTTGTGAAACGAAATAGTAGGTATATATATATAAAGTAACTTGGTTTTGTAAAGATATACTCGCTTTGCTCATTGGGGGCTCAGCCCCAAGCCCCCAGTAAGTTTTCTTTGCAAGTGGATGTAAACTAATGTAATTACCGAGCCGTTTTTTGATAGGTCTTACCGTTTAGCCAAAAGAGACCTCCAAAGAAAGGTCCGCACTGACTTTAAAGTTGCTCCGCCATTTAGAATTATTTTCAGGGGTTATAAATTAAAATGTTTAACTTTTTGGAGTTATCCCGTCGGTTACAGGCTAGAAGCTATAAGTTTGCCAAGTTTCAAGTTTCTGGCTCATCTGGAAGTGGCTAAACATTAATGTCAGTGAGTGAGTCAGCCATGTGGCTTTATAGTAGATTAATTTCAAATAAAAGATGTTTATCTTTAATAGTACCACAACTTTACAATGATAAGTGATTACGTATCTCAAATAGTTGCGGAAAAATTGAGAAAATTTAAAATCTCCGCTATGTAAAGTAAAGTACTCTCAAAGTCATGTTCATTAGAAAATTAAAATTTCCATCGTGTTTATAATGATAAACAGTGTCTAGATTTAAAATTTAATCAAAATCGTTAAAACGAATTTCGAGAAAATAGATTTATTCTCATTTTGTTTTTCAATAAACTAACCTTAAATTTAGGGTTAGATATCTAATTCCAAAAAACCCCTCGGGAGAACCTTCTGAAAACCCCAGATACAAAGTTTTAGCCCAATCGGTAAAATGGTTTCGGCTCTAGCCCAAACCAAGGTACAAACAGTCAGACCACATTGCGAAAACAACTTCTTCTTTTTGGTCAGAATGTCATGAAACGTCGACATTTACCAAAATATCGATTTCAAATTTTTTACGATCACAATATTCTCGTTCCGAGGTATCAAGAGAAAGTAAATATTTGTTTACAAAGCTTAGTTACCCGCAGAGGTGTTCTAGTCTTTGCTTGCCTTTGATTTGATCGGATTTGATGCGGAGGTCGATGTTCTAATCTCCTCTGCGCGAACTGAAGATGGTTTTCCCATTAAATGTGTGTGTATATATATATACACCCGCCCACACACACACACACACCCACACACCCACACACACACACACACATACATTTAACGGTTTTCCACAAATGATATATCACTCTGGTTTCCCATCTTCACTCCACGAAAATGCGGGCTCACTTCCTCTTAGCTACTTTCCTCATCCCTACCCTATCAGATTAAGCTGTTAATAGCCTGTGTGCTGAATGAAACAATGAAAAAGGAAAAACTAGGTTATAGATGATAATATATCATATTATAGTAATAAATCAATGATTTTAAATGGAAACGTGGCTTACCGAGTTTTATTTAATTCAGATTGATACTATGGTGTCCAGAAAAAGTTAACAGTAGGGCCTATTTGTAAAGTAAAGTAGGCGTACAGTGTGTACATTCTAGTTAATTGATATAACATTTAAAGAATGACAATTTTTCGCCAACTATGGCCATATTTTTCTGACCCATTAATTTTTTGCAAAGATATTCCCAATTTTTTTTAACAGCCTATCACCTAGAACAACGTGTGGTTTTTGCTTTGGTTTTTCTATCTTCTGTACAAACAAACTGTGGTGCACTTATTTTAATTCTAACCTCCTTATAACCTGTATTTAAATAGTTTGCGCAAGAAGCGAATGTAAAATCTATGGAACTGGAAAAAAAAAAAATATGGCTATCTTTTTTAAATATAGTAGAAAATATATTTTTATATTCCTACAGTAATAGATAAACTAAATAAAAAATGTAACAATTGACTGTAAATAATGATTTTTTTAAGGTAACTAAGAAAAATTGTACTTTGACAGGGATTCGAACCCCTGTCCTTTGACTTTGGACGTCATTCAATAAAACCCCCAAGATTGCGGCTCAAAACTCGGCATCACTCCTTGGAGAGTACATTGGTGATAGCTTGTCTTTTGTTGAGTAGCAAGCAACAATGTTGAAAGGATTAGGGGATTAACTGTGGAATGCAAGGCCACAATAGCAACAACTATGGTAAATCTATATATAATAATTTACGTCAATCGGTAAATATATAAACGTTATTATTACAGAGTAATGTATTTCATAAGTGTTTGAGGTCTCTAAAAGAAAGGTCTTGGGCTGAAGATTTTCACAAGAATCACAAAACGTCTGAAATGTCACTGGGGTTTACTACAAACCACGAGAGTTCCTTAATTACTTTAAAATTCAAGGCCGCAGTTGGGAGAGCGGGTGTTGGGGGTTCACACCCCCCGCGAAATTTTATGAACAAAATATATATGGCTTTACTTATGGTTCAAACAATATCGAAATTAAGTTATAAATACAAATTAGGGGGCTGTGTAACCATAAAAAAGCACTTCAGAGTGCTTCTATAGGTGTTAAATATTTAGAAATGTTCCTAGCCTTAGGCATTTTTGGGGTTATTTTATTATAAAAAAATTTCACAGAGCTTCAAAAAGTGTTTAATATTAAGAAAGTTTCCCAGCCTTCGGCAACTAGAAAGTTATTTTACCATGAAAAAATAACCACTACAGAATGGTTCTAGAACTGTTAATAATTTAGAATTTTTTCCTAGCTCCCAACAATCAGGGATGTGCCCTCCAACTCCCCAACCCCTAAACCCCCTCCCCCTGATATTATTGTCTGGCTACGGCCTTGCTAACATTTATATTTACTTAGCATGTACCACCCTCACTCACATGATCTTTGACTTTACTCTAGCAATCTTCACTCTTTAATTTTTTAAATTTATTATTATTATTATTATTGTTATTATTATTATTAGCACCACGTCTTTGCATCTTACTACCCATTCGGGGTATACGCACTTACGCTAATGTGTAATGGTAGGGTGATTGTGAGATGAAATGGAGGTCCTACAGTTTAACGTGGAATCCAAACCACGGTGGAGGCCTGGCATTCCTCACATTCACAAGATGTCTTGTCAGAGGTGAAGGAAGGGTTTGGCAATCAGATAAATCTGTGCCGGGACCGAGGATTGAACCCCGGACCCCCAACACAGAAGTCTGACACCTTACCACTAGACCGCCAGGTCACTCACGCTTTACTTGAAATGTTTACACAGTGTTCTTTAAATCGTAAAGTTCGTTCACGGTAGGAGTTTACCTCTGAAAGGCCTTTTTCCCTACCAGAAATCTATTATATAGTAGGATATTGGTAGGAAAAAAGACCTTTCAGAGGTAAACTCCTACCGTGAATGAAGTATAGGTGACCTGGCGGTCTAGGGGTAAGGTGTCAAACTTCTGTGCCGGGGGTCCGGGGTTCAATCCTCGGCTCCAGCACAGATTTATCTGATTACCAAACCCTTCCTTCACCTCTGACAAGACATCTTGTGAATGTGGGGAATGCCAGGCCTCCACCGTGGTTCGGATTCCACGTTAAACTGTAGGTCCTCCATTTCATCTCACTATCACCCTATCATTACACATTCGCGTAAGTGCGTATAACCCGAACGGGTAGTAAGACGCGGTGCTAATAATAATAATTCTTTGAATCGTGCTCTTTTATTTCTGTCACACTCATTATATTATGTAGTGAACTGCACATCTTTCTTCACATCAAGCTTACTAACTATTGTTCAAATATGTTTCTTAATTACTATCAAACATTAAATATTAATGTTTTTGCTCTATTTAACTTATTTGTTTTTCATATATTTTTAGTTGATGTTATAATGGTCTTCTTGAATTATTTATAGCTTTCCTGTTGTTGGTTATTGTCACTGAAACATATCGATTTAACACTTTCCGACCAAGGGGTGGGGATTTTAGCTAGGACATAATATTTAAAGTTTAATAAGTATTCACTAAATATTAATCAATTTCAATATACATGAACAATATTTAATACTATTTCGTTATTATATTTACTTTTATATGTTCATGATCAATCAAAATTAATTCAATTATTATAATGTATTATATTTCTATTTAAAAAATTCTCCATACCAAGTTGCATGACATTTAAATTGTATCAATTTTTAACCTTCAATCTTAACTATATTTATATAATTTTTACTTGACTAGTTTTCTGAACCTTGTACCAGTTATTTTAATCATTTTGTTACCAAATAATTACTTATATATTTTGTTTATATAACAAAAAATTATTATCTTATTTTCTTGGCTATATCTGAAGCGCCAAGGATGAAGAAGGTCTGAGTTCATTTTGGGTAAAATCGTTAAAAACTATTTAGGAAAAAAACACCTGGGGACACTCGGCCGGGTGATGATCCCCGACCTTTTCTTCACTGGCAAGCTAAAGTGAGACCGACAACTTTATCCACTTGCCCACCAGTGTATAAAAATAACAAATACATACTAAGGATGAACACACCTCTGAGGCAAGCTACCATCACAATGTAAACGAAACCGGATAAGACTTCTCCTAGTCAGTTTGGATTTGGGACACCATTCCTTCACCCGGATGTAAAGGTTGTCGACGAATGAACCAAGTCATCGTCTTGTTTACAAGATAGCTCCATCAACCACCAGTGAATGTTAGTTAACAAGTCACATCAAGCCTAGGTTTGGTTTAGTTTAGGCAAGTTAGGTTAGTTTCTATAAGCTTAGACTAGCTTATTTCAGGCTAGGTTAGATTAAATTAGTTTAGGTTAGTTTGGATTTATGTTCTATATTTTTAACCACACACAAACACACACACACACACACACTAGATATTTTATCAAGCAATGGTAGATCTAGATAAATCATATTAGTTGCTAAATAAATTATCGCTTTCGGTGATTCTATATATTCATTGGTTATTTTACAAAATAACGACTTAAGCACATTCACAGTAATAGATATATCCTTGTGTGTATCATGTAAACATACATATGACCTTAACATGTCAGTCTGTAGCCCCTTTCACTTGGGGGGTGGGTGCTCTAGGAGTCTAGGGCAGTTACCCGGCAGACAGTTGATGGAGCTTAGAGCTGCTAACTCTAAAGCAACAGTTTATGTCAAACAAATGAAACACGCATAGGGAAAAATTATTCACATATAAAATACCAATTAATCGCGTGGCAGTTGGATTTGTGTCAAAAATGAGCTCAAAGAGTCGTAATGAGAAAAGAAGGGGCGGCTCAAGGCCAAGTCCCCTAACAGAAAATGGTATGGATATTTTTTGTAATATCGAATTCCTCTCTAGGTAATTGAAAAAAAACACACAATTGGGACTGTAGGTACATACTTTAAATTTTACAATACTGCAATACGCTTCTAGTTTTCGAGATAAAAAAATATACAAAATATATTATTAATAATACTATCATGGGGAGTGAGTGAGGGTTTAACACCCAACACCCCACCCCCATTCCCTAGAAACGGCCATGAATTAATTCAATACCAAACTAATATAGCACCAACGAACGGTTCATTGTACAATACAAGGTCACTAGATCAGGTTATTGTTCTTGTTTGGATCTCAATAAAAAAAATCTCAGTTCAAATAAATTGGAAAACTACTCATTGGCCATCATTGAGAATTTTCTAATGATTCAATTAGTAGCTCGACTCGGTGGCGCAGTTGTCTAACTCGCTAGTCGTGTTGAACTCGGCGGCTGAGGACGGGGAGATCGAGGTTCGAATCTCGGTCGGGTGAACTGGGGGTGGTTTTCCCTAAATTGTTTTCCACTCTCCTTCCACACAAATGCGGGTTCACTTCCTCTAATTCAATCTTCCCAATTCCTAATCCAATAGCGTAATTAGTACTTAAAGCGTATAACCAAAACGGGTAGTAAGACGCGGTGCTAAATAATAATAATAAATTGTTAGCTTCAATAAGAATGTGGTAGAAAGGACAATTTAAAAAATACAAACATTTTTGCGATCAACATCAATAAGATTTTAATATTGATTCGTTCTTTAAAAATGACAGCTGTAGATCACATAATTTGACGTATGAAAGTGGTTTTAGTTACTTTTGATAATGTCAAATACGGTAAATCCTACTGCTTTTACTTTTGTCTTCTAGCTTATTTCTAAATATTAAAGTGTTGGTATTCATAAGGTATCCAACTCAAAATTGCTTACAATTTATCTATAATACATTTTCAACCAACGAATATTCATTTTATTTTATTTTATCCCGAACAGAAGGTACAGCTGCTCCTGTTATGACGTCACAAACGTGGGTGAAAGGAAAGATAAGTGCCCCTCCTGTCCGGTCAATTTCATATTGTAATTTTCAGGTAGTATTATTTCGTGTAGTATAGTTTTCTTTTACAAAGTGACAGCTAAAAATTATGACTTCCAATCTTCCGCCAGTGACATAGTGCCCTCCTTGGGCAGAATGAATTTTTCCATAGTTTTAATTGATGTCCCTCTTAGCATCCATCTCGTTTGAATAAATAATCATTTTGTCAACAAAGTGTTATTATGTTTATTATAAAAACTGTTATCATAAGAAAGTGATTAAAAAAAGGTACAATTTTTTTTACTACCTGAAGCAGAGTACAATATTGTTGCGACAAAGAACGGAGTCCTTGCCTCGTATTGAAGTAACAATGTAAGGACACACAGTAGAGTCCTTACCTCGTATTGAAGTAACATTGTAAGGACACAGAGCAGAGTCCTTGTCTTGTATTGAAGTAATAATCTGAGGACACAGTGCAGAGTCCCTGCCTAGTATTGAAGTAACAATGTAAGGACACACAGCAGAGTCCTTGCCTTATATTGAAGTAATAATCTGAGGACACAGTGCAGAGTCCCTGCCTCGTATTGAAGTAACATTGTAAGGACACAGAGCAGAGTCCTTGCCATGTATTGAAGTAACTATGTTAGGGCACAAAGCGGAGTCTTTGCCTCGTATTGAAGTAACATTGTAAGGACACAGAGCAGAGTCCTTACCTCGTATTGAAGTAACATTGTAAGGACACAGAGCAGAGTCCTTACCTCGTATTGAAGTAACAATGTTAGGGCACAAAGCAGAGTCTTTGCCTCGTATTGAAGTAACATTGTAAGGACACAGAGCAGAGTCCTTACCTCGTTTTGAAGTAACAATGTGAGGGCACAGATCAGAGGTCCTGCCTCGTATTGAAGTAACAATTTAAGGACACAGAGCAGAGTTCCTGCCTCGTATTGAAGTAACAATGTAAGGACACAGAGCAGAGTCCTTACCTCGTTTTGAAGTAACAATGTAAGGACACCGAGCAGAGTCCTAATCTCGTATTGAAGTAACAATGTAAGGACAAAGAACAGAGTCCTTGCCTTGTCTTGGACGTGCTTGAGCACTGATAAACGACCCTGTTTGTCGCCTGTGGGCCTCTGTATAAACACTACAAGTTGAGTGTTTAGTAGTAAGAGTTTTACTGCAGACAAAGGGGCACAGCTAGCTGTACCGGACCAAGTGGATCGCCCACGGGAGTCTGGGGATGACTCACTAAAATGATCCGGTTCACGCGCCTAATGTTTCTAGTGGGAAGATTACTCAAGATGAGCCAACAGCCATAGAGGCACCGGAACTAGTCCAATATAACCGATCCTAAACTACTATACGTACACGTGAACCCACCTAAACACTTTAGCACACTAAACTAAACCTTTACAGACACGCGCCTCTTTTTGCTACCTAGTTCTGTACGAAAACACCTAATTGAAAAGGCAATATTTATTAAATAATAACTATGGTAGGGGTTATTATTAAAAATACTCAAGATCATTTCCACATACTAATTTAAGCCAACTCTGCTGTTGGTAGACCCTACAATAACAAAAACAAAAATCTACGTGTAATATTATACAAATAGGAGCCTCGTATTCGTCTTCTCAGATAAACTCTAATCCATCTCTTATTATATTGTCTGTCAGTATCACTGAGGTTTGTCACCAGAGAAGGGTTGGCTCAGGTGTGGGTCGGTCCGTTCTAGACAAGTGCTCCATATGGTCGAGGAGAGCCTTTGTCATGAGTCTGAACTCGATGAAACCTTATTAAGGCAACGTCAACATTCAGGTTTCACTCGCCACGAACCAGTTAACTGTGGAGCAAGGTGTAATATATTATAGTACAAATACAGTTAGATAGAACATCGTTAAATAAGGTACACACTAACACAAAGAGTTTCGTTTTCAAGTTTGTTTAAGGAACCCACATACACGTACATATTCACCTTCATATCGGCCTGAACAGTTAAAGTCTGAAAGGCCTAAATGACGTGTGTATGGGGTGGCCGGCAGGCCAATCTTGACTGTGGGAACTACGACAGTTCTTCCTGCAGGCCGCGGTACCTGTTGGATGGAACTGACGTGTAGAAAATTGGAACGCGAACGGCCGGCAGGCCAAGTCTTCATTCGATTTAGTCTCCACTCTTCACGTGCTTGGTGACATGTAGTGTTTCATTCGATATTCGGCCATGGCCAAGTGGTCAATATATATGTGCATATAATGTAATATATTAATAGTTCGGCCTGTCAGTTAAACCTGAAGGTGAATATATATGTGTATATAATGTAATATATTAATGTCCAAAAGTATTTTAGATTTGGAATACTTTACGTAAAAAAATGTATGACATGGTAATAATCAAGCCAACCCATGATGCCAAAGATGATGAATTCCAACCCACGCCATGCAGTGGGGCAAGCGAACAAAAACGCCAGTATCGTCTTGTCCGGGCACATGGGAGGTCATGGCTAGAGATAAAAAATAAATGGTAAGTTGCACCGCATATATTTCTCGCTCTTTAATCTAAAAATAGAGATATTTACTTAAAGCACGTAATATATGTGAAAGTAAATAATAGAAATTGTTGCTTGAACATAATGGTAAAAAAAAATCCCATCATGTTTCATAAAATAGTATAAATGAGGTGATATTCACTGTTACATAAATATATTGAGAAAAATGGAACATCCCTGTTCACCAAAGTGAACAACAATAAACTCCCAATTTCCCAGACCTCTATTTAAAATAGATTTGCTTATAGATTGGAAACTAGCGGTTTTATACAAATATTTTTCAACAAAGCTTTTTACTTTAAATAACTACAATGCAATGATAAATTATAATTTCATATCTCAGAGCTGTGGAGATATGATCAAAATTGGAGTTATCCGCTTATGTAAGGTAAAATAACGGGTAAAATATATTATTAAATCTAAAGTTTGGATGCATATAGAATTTAAATAAGTTAGATAACTACGTTATTTTTATTTCATACAGTGTTAACTGAATTCTTGTTAAATAACATGAATATTACAACAATAAATGTATTTTCAAACCACAAGACATTTGGAAAGAAAAACATACTTTTACAAACTAATCATTTTTCAGATTACTTGCAATATTTAGTGTTAGCAGAAATAACACCACAACCGCGAGTCTGACGCTTTTATATCACATGATCGCTGGTGATGGTTTTAATATTGTACAGTAGTAAGCTTTCAGAATGCAGATACTAGTGACTATGCCAACTGATGAAACAAATAAAGAAGTAAAGTATTCTGGTTCCGAGTAAACTCACAAATAAAAGTGGCACAAACACGCAATTCCGAGGTCGTGAGTTTGAGGCTCATGTCTAGATGTCATTTTCCCCTATGTAACATTAGTAGTTGTGGTAGTGATGATTATGGTGATTAGTTCAAAACCTCTTGAAGTGAAATGTCAGACTGGCAGACAAAAACAGACACGCCCCCCTAACTGGGCCTTCTCTAGTGTACTCCTTGTTAACCTCGGATCATGGGGAGTGGACCCTTGGGAGGTATAGCCTTGAGAAAAACTGGGTGAAGCAGGGAAGGTTCTAGGAGTATTTATAATGGAGAGGAGCTAGCAAGACACATATGAAGCATGAAAGGCTCTAGGACAGTGATACCCAAAGTGGTATATATCGACCCCCAGGGGTCAACGATGACCTGCAAGGGGTCCATGTCAGCAAAAAAATTAATTGGGGGTCCATGAGATGTAAATGGGGGTCAACGATAGTGGATCTCATATAAGCAGGTCATGACTTTAATTTTGGCTTTCCATGAATGGAATAATCCCCATACACAGATAGTACCTATTTACTTACATAATACTTTCTTATATATAAAGTAACACATATCTATCTATGTAAATTGTAAAACTATCTATGAAGTAAACATTTTTAAAACATAAGTGTTCATGAAACGTGATGAATAATTATATTAAAATTTAAGTTATTATGTATATTTTCTGATATATGAAACTGTTTAAGAATTATTATACACTAGCAGTTGCCCGCAGCTACGCCCGCGTACGTTTTTATTTTCTCTGCATGTAAGTTTTTATTAAAAAATCCGCAGTAAATTGTAGCCTGTGTTTTAGCTAGCTAGACCTCCAACTTTATCTGTGTAAAAGATCACGGAGATTTGTTGCTCAGTTTTTACTTGAAAACGTAACAAACAGACCGACAATACACTACTACGGTTTTGTATACAAACTTATTTTCGCAATTATAATATTAGTAGTGAAGTAGGGATTTTATAGTGCACTATTTTATTCTATTTACAATTACATATTAATTAAATTTCATTTAATTTAATTATATAGTATTTAAATTAGTATATTTCGTAAAATTGTGTAAGTTGTAAGCTATTCGCTTTGTGGTACCAATACACTTTGAACTTGTAAAAACTTGCACATAATAATACCAGTATCATCATGTTACACGCATTATTATTATTATTATTATTATTATTATTATTATTAGCACCACGTCTTACTACCCATTCGGGTTATACGCACTTACGCTAATGTGTAATGGTTGTGAGATGAAATGGAGGACCTACAGTTTAACGTGGAATCCGAACCACGGCTGAGGCCTGGCATTCCACACATTCACAAGTTGTGATTAATACACGTCTTGTCAGAGGTGAAGGAAGGGTTTGGTAATCAGATAAATCTGTGCCGGGACTGAGGATCGAAGCCCGGACCCCAGCACAGAAGTCCGACACCCTACCCCCAGATCACCAGGTCACCCATACGTGCAGTAGAAATTACTGTCCATTCTTGTCTCAGAGCTTCTCAAAGACAGCGCAGGAAGACTCGTACTTGCACTGACTTGTTCAATTCGTCAGTCAATAAATACAAATATGAGAGACTAATACGTTCATTTGTTTCCGTAGTTTTGAAAAGGATAGGATTAGGAAAACATATTTTCAAAAATATAAACTGGTAGTTAGGCACATACAAATTAAAGTGAATCAATGTAATTTTGTTTGGGAGTGCCGGAGAAATGTAAGTACATTATTTCTTTTATAAAAGTTTAGTTTTGTACTCGTAGTTAGCAAAAATAGATAAATTACGCCAATGAGTTATTAGTAGTTTAATATTCAATGTTTTGAAATACATGTTTACATGTTTAAATACAATAGGGTTTTACACCCGGAATATATTTTTATTATTGCTATGTATTATCTAAATAGATTAATTTTGTCCACAGATAACTGATACTGAACATGGCCGAATCTAAAAAGAAATGTAGACAGTTCAGTGTTGATTATTTGAAGTTTGGCTTCATTCCGTCATTGTCGGACAAACACTTACCTATGTGCCTTTTAAGCAACAAAGTTTTAAGCAATGACGCTATGAAACCATCTAAGATGGAGGATCAACTTATAAAACAGGTAAAGATTTGAAATACTTTCTAACACTCAAAGATAAAACTTCAGAAGAGACCCACGAAGGACAGAATGTTCGCTTTGACACCACAAAGCGACGATGATGGTTTGCGGGCGTCTTACAATACCTCGATACTTATAGAAAAATCCGGAAAACCGTATACTATCGGAGAAAAGTTAATTTTGCCAGCCGTTGAAGAGGTTTTAAAAACTCTTTTACACAAACCTGCATCTGTTATCATTAAAAGAATTCCTTTAAGCAACAACACAGTTCAAAGATGTATTGATGAAATGAATTATGACATTGAAAGTTTCATGTGTAATTATTTGCAAACGACCCATTTCTCTATACAGCTGGACGAGTCAACTTTAACTGGTAATGAAGCATTATTATTGGCATATGTTCGTTTTATCATGGATCAAGAAATCCACGAAAAACTGCTCTTCGCGAGAACTTTGACAACCGACACTAAAGGCGAATCAATATTTAATGTCTTGAAGGATAACTTCACGGAAAAAGCAATCCCTTTATCAAATATAATATCAGTAGTAACAAATGGAGCACCTGCCATGGTTGGGCACTATTGTGGATTTATAAGCCATTTAAAAACAAAATGTTCCCGGGGTGTTAGCAATACACTGCGTCATCTATCGACAACATTTAATTACTAAAATCTGAATGTTAGATTGCATGAATCTCTTCAATTAATAATTAATGCAGTAAACCGAATCCGAAGCAATGCGTTAAATACGCGGTTATTTGCGCAGTTGTGTGAAGAAAATGACGAGAACTTTCATCAATCACTCCTTCACACTGAAGTACGCTGGCTGTCGAAAGGCTTATGTTTGACAAGATTTTTTTGCACTTTTTGAGACTGTTTTAGAGTTTCTGGATGCTAAATATCCAATTTTAAAAGAAAATTTAATCAAGTGGAAATCAGACATTGCCTATTTAACAGATTTGTTTATTTAATTTAATGAGGTTAACAAGGTGACAGTCTAAATTTGATTAAAACAAAGTCCATCATTTCAGCGTTTCTTGCCAGAATTAAGCTAATGAAGCAAAACATTGGACGGCGCGAATTTTCCCAGTTTCCTAATTTGCCACAGACAAACTGCCAGGAAGACGACGTTTCGACCTACGTTTGAGGATGTTTTGACTGTGGTAATACCACAGTGGATAATCAATTCATATGGTGACATTGAAGAAATGGATGTCATTTTACAACAGGAACTGATCGGAATAAGCACTAACGAAGAACTTAGGTACAGTTTAGAAAAGGATATCAGCAATTCTGGCTTCAAAAAGACATACCTGTTACTTATCCCGTATTATGGAATATCACGAGATAGTTTTTAATTGCTTTTCAATCCTCATACCTAGTGAAAAGGGGTTTCAGTGCGGTTACCAATATCATTAAAAAAAGACTGGACGTCATTAACCAAGGATATCTGAGATTAAACCTAACTAAATTGATGCCAAATGTTGAAAATTTATTATTAAAGCATCAGGTTAATCCCTCCCAATAAAATCATAATTTTTTTGCTTAGTTATTTTATATAACAGATACTAAATTTTAATTTGTTTCGTTTTAATTTGAATTTAATTAATAAATGAATAAAGCTTAGCATGTTTTTTTAAAAAGTTTTTCATACTACACTTCACTACAGCTAGAAATTTAATTATTTCAAAGTGAGTATCACTATACCAGCTGTCAAAAACATATTTGAAGTTGATGAATTTGCAAAAATTCAATATTAGGTAAGCAGGGGTCTACCCAAAACCGAAAAACGTGGCAAGTGGTCTACGAAACAAAAAAGTTTGGGGACCTCTGCTCTTGGGAAGATATAGAGTGGGTTGAAGCTAGGAAGTCAAATATGAATCAGGAAGACACTAAAAGGAGCTAGACTGGGGAGGATATGGAAAAACAAATATGAAGCAATAAGGCTCCAGGGGGATATATACCGGAGAGGAATTGAGAAGACCGTTATAAATCAGAAAAGGCCGTAAACATGTATAGATTGGAGAGTAGCCAAGAAGACAAATATTAAACAGGAAATTCCTAAGAGGATATAACCAAGAGAGGAACCACACGAACACGAATACCAGGAATTTCTATCTCCGGCTTTGCTTCAAGTTTGTAAAACACATGCAGTTTTAACTCCAGTGTGTATACTCCTAGATGAGGGAGTGATGGTGGGGGAGGAGTATGAAGGGCGGGACCTGTATCACGCTAGCCAGCACTGCTGGCGAAGTTATAGGGCGAGCAGTTTGTACTACCACCCGCAGGGGGAGGTTTGTTCTTACAATCACTTCCTTCTAAGGCATCATAGGATAAACTCATCAAGAATATAGGGTGGTGCGGAAAGGAAACCAGGCTCTGCTTGGCCCGTTAAGAAATAACAGTGCAATCAAGGTCACAACCTACTTGAAGGGAAATACACTCATAGCCTGATATTCTTATATGAATGGTAGTTCTGAAACTTATAAATCACTAAAATAACTCTCAATACTCTTAAAATGTTCTGTTGTGGCCATGTGTAAAAATTACCTTATTTGTTTTAGGAAGGGCATAAATAATTTTCTTTGATTTCAGGAATATGACATTTCGAGTAAAAAGTCGTTGAAAATTAATAGGATACCGTTCACCTGTATTATGATGAACCGCATTCCGAAATAATAAACCACTTGTGGGTTTACTAGCACCGAGGACGGTCCATATTGAGTGGCCATTGGTATATACACATTACTAGAAGTGTGCAAGGGTTAATATTGTTGTAGAGTGGAAAGAATGAAGAAAAATAATTTTTCTCTCTCTCTCTTTTTTGCCACAAAATATGCTTTTGTACTAACCTAGATAAACACTATCGACTACTCTTATAATTTATATGTGAAGGCTGTTTTGCCACTGTGAAACCCTAAAAGATTAATTTACCTTACTTGATTTCATATTGTAAACCATCAGGGATTCGAACTAGTCTCTTAGAGGTGGTTTTTAGTCATTTATTGTTCAATGCCCTAAAAGTAAATAGTTGGAGGAATTGTATCAATAACTGTAGGTACCAAGGCAGAAGTAATAATATAATACATGAAAGACGAGATAGAAAAGATCAGCTCCAGATAATTGAAGAGAGGGTATGGGGAGGTGGTTAGACCACTTAGAATGATGATAGTTTAGATTAATGGTTGCCATACCTCGAAGAATGGATGTTTTGTTGGTAAGATTCGAGATATGATACAAGCTCTTAGTGAACAATAATGTGTTTCTCATACGTTTCGTCAAAAGTAGAGCACGCGGTAAGTTTGTTACATTGATCTATTCCCTGTAATTGGTTACAAATCTGGGTCAATGTGACCGATATATTTACACTCACTGGACTCACTTTCAATACACGGACCGACAAGACATGGGGGATTTTAACGCCCGTATAGAGACCACAAGAGATACTTTAATTAATACACGTAAGAACATACCAAAATAAACTTTGACGTACGTAGAAGCAGACCACGAGGACTTTAACGTGTGTATGGACACAATAAGACTAATGCACGTCTATACAGAACAAGGGATACTCTAATGCACGTATTAACAGAACAAGGGAGACTCCAATGTGCGTATGAACAGAACAAGGGAGACTCTAATGCACGTATGGAAAAAGAACCAAGGAAGACTTTAACGTCAACAAAATATGACGATAATATTTTGTTTTAATTTGTGTCGCCTAGTGCAAATTGGGTCAATTACTTGGACAACACTGGCTTGAAAATGTTAGCTTTGAGCCAAACGTACATTGTGTGTTTTTACGCGGTACGTGAAGATTAAAATTAAACCTGAGGATTTAAAATGTTATTCATCGATTCTTATTGGTATTGAAATAATAGAGAATCTATCTTAATATCACGATTTTCGAATTTTGTACGTATGGAAAATTAATAATGAAATGGTAAAGGTTGAGGAATCAAAATCGAGATTAAATTTAAGAATCTGAATCAAGAAATAATATGGATCATGACATTCCTGATTAATTAAAATTATTACATTCCTTGAATCTTATTATTACTATAGGGGTTTAAGGTGTACTTTCTGAACTGACTGATTAAATCAGCACATGACTTATAAACTGTCTCAAATCTAAAACATATACATCCCCCAGTTTCCGGTCGTTAATTTGTGCCTTTGAAAGGGAAAACACTCATTTTGCCAATGATAAACTTTTCGGCCATTACGGGAATCTAACTGTCGGGACCCTTTGCTTAGTTGGCAGACCCTATACCGACTGAGCTAAGGTGTCGGAAAATTCCTTCAAGACGCGACTACCACCAGTAACATCTCATGTGGTTCCATCCACCTCCTTCATGGATAATATCCACGTGTGTGCGTGCGGGTGTCTAAGTGATGCTATCGAACACCCCAACAAACTAAAACTCGGTGAGCGTATGAGAAAATAAATAATGTGTGCAAACACGTCACGACCGCAAAGGGGAAATTTTAAAATGTTTGGTGGCAACCATTTAGATCAGTGATATGGGAGTACTTGAGAAGGCGCGGTACTGGAACAAATAATCAACTTTCCAAGATGGAGGGGTCCAAGAAGAGTTTGCTTTCAAAAATTATAAATTGTTTCACAGGGAGGAAGAATGAAATCGCTTGGATAGAAAAATAGAAAGATGTATGCGAGTTTAATTTATTCGGTCATTTAGGGGTCATCCATAAACGACGTAACGCTTTTTGCTTACCTTCTCCCCATCCTCCTCCATGTAACACCATATAGACATTAGAGTTCCACCTACTCAACAGTGTTAGGGCTTATGGATGATTAGAAGTTATACGCTTTGAAGGTGCTCAAAATTTATGTCCCGGTGGGTTTCAAAAGGTGTTTCGTAAGGTGGGTTCAAATCTTGAGAAGGTCAAAGATATTGCATTTAAGTGTTGGTAAAGCAAGCGGTGGACGAGGAATTTGAAGTTTACTATAACTTTGCTCGTAGGTGATAGATAATAGCCTTGACAGTTTGCTGAGTGCTTGTAAAAACGCAATGTTTGAAACCCTTCCTCAGTTCCCCTGGTCAAGTAAGACACTTCAGTCTCCCTGTCCTTAGCTTATGCCAGTGGATAATAGCATCGACAATATTGAGTTGGCTATATATATGGATTTGTGTACAAAGACATCAGGCTCGTCATCTTATGTGGTTTTATGGTGACGATTAGGTCAGAGTTCCAACCCCAGCCGAGTGGACTAATGTATTTTTTACTAAATGGTCTATCTTCCATTGTCATCTCCGCAAATATGAATATACTTCCTCCTAATTCTATCTTCCTCCTCCCTTTACAAATAATGTATCGGTTAGTAGGACGCGGAGTGTGAAAAAGTATATTACAAGTAGTAAAATAACAATTATCTAACTACTATGGATGTAGTTTTTTTAAATGATTTTGTTGGCTAGATATGGTTTCACAGATAAAGAAATGGGCATGCCTATCTTTTTGAGTTGAGGTTTTATTCACACGAACAGGAATAACCCGATTAATATTCTAATAAAAACAAACACGACGAAATTAGTTGGGTGACAAAAATAAGCCCGTTACCCCCTGTGACGCTAGGATTACACCACCATACTTGCAGCTGAAACAAGGAAGGACGCGCGAGTTACTTTGTTTTCTCCGTCCCCCCACTCACGCCTGTACAATCTCCACGGCCATCCCCCACCCGCTGGGAGGTGTTACTGCGCCGTTCTGGACGGGCGATCTAGCATCCATCATGGTCCAGGCACGGAGGGGCAGATATGATCTTATGGTGCTTAGACTGCCGCCTGTATCTCATCGTGTGCAGACATTCCTCGGCTGCTACATGCAGGTATACACTCAAAACTGTGACGCAGTTTCCGTTTTCAACATATTTGCACATTTTTACCCTACCCTCCTTTTCTTAAGAATCATAATCACGCATGATTAAGGGTGCAGCCTTCTTGGCGTGACTATATTATAACACTGCAGTATTCCTTATACTAATGGGATTAAAACAATCCTCATTCATCTTAGAATGTTCTGTTGTGGCCCTGTGAAAATGACTTAATTTGTTTGAGGACGGTTTGATTTATGGTTTTAATCAGTAATATAGCATCATACGTTTATCTCAAGAGCTGATACTTTTTGTGTTAAAAGTCCATGAAGATGAACTGATTTCACTTTATATATATATATATATATCAACATGTGAGGTTTTGAATCCTGAAGATACCTTTTATTTTATTTTTGGTATGAACCATATTTTGAAATAACAAACTACTTCTTAAATAGTTCGACACGTCTCAGTGCTCCATTGAAGTATTGAAGAAGTATAGCCCGTCACACACATCAAGTGGAGCTATAATAGAACCGGACTGTCATAGTAAGAACCTTATCTGATAGTTCGGAAAGACTCGCGATGGACGGGGTTGGAGAGGATGTTCGATTATCGATGTTAGAATTTTGGCTAAGTGCAAATGAGAGATGATAGGGGGTTGTTTACACATGTATTCATCACTGTTATGTTCTACCCCCTCCCTCACTCTCCAGGTGCAATCTTCCCACTTTTCCCCCTTAGAATACGCTTTTTTCTCCCCATATCAAACTACCCTCCAGTGCTATCCTAATTTAATCACACAACTCGGATAGGGATAAGAAAGGTATAGTTTAAAGGTAATGTGCATGCATTCTCATACAGTGAGTAGAAAATCAAATAAGGAAACAAACTTAGTACCCCCAGCCAGTATTAGAACCCCAACCTCCCCGCCACCAGAAAACCACACTAGACGAGCATGACGCCTGGTCAGCGTACCCAGCGATATGGGTTAGTCATTTATAAATGGCTTTGGTTTTAAAAGTACTAATAAAGTAAGTAGTCAGCTCATCTTAAAATAAGACCAGGCCACTTTTATTTGCTAAGTAAGTTTATCTGTGGAGGAGCGATGTTATTGAATGTTCTGTGATTGGATGAAAGGTTTTAAATTAAGGTTTCCAGCTAGTAGATGGTCTACACCAAGGGTTTCCAACTTGCGGCCCGCGAAGTTTCTTGGAAAAGTAATCTTCTGTAATAAAATTGACATTTTTAACCGAGAAACGGAATTTTTTTGGCTTGTATGGGGAAAATCCATGGAAGCTCCAACTGATTTTCATTCGGTAATGAACTTAATTGCTCTATGTTTTTTTATAATAACGTGTGTATGCGTGATTCCACCCCTCAGCCGATAATGATGCGGCCCACCACTAGACTCGCGGATTCAAGTTGGAGACCCGTGGTATACACCACTTAACCTCTATGACTTTCCAACAAACACACAACCCTTGGAAAAATATAGTTTAGTGGATACATAGCATAAGGTGCTCATCAAATAATGATTATTAAACTGGAAAGTGTAAAAAAGTAGGGTTAGAAATTTGGACGGAAACTAAAAGGAAATACATAAGATTAAAGAAATGGAAAAACTACAGTGAAATAACACACGTAAGCTCTTTCTATCTCCCC
>CABEEJ010000913.1:134450-163353 GCA_901482245.1 Timema douglasi | reverse complement strand
TTAGCACCGCGTCTTACTACCCGTTCGGGTTATACGCACTTACGCTAATGTGTAATGGTAGGGTGATTGTGAGATGAAATGGAGGACCTACAGTTTAACGTGGGATCCGAACCACGGTGGAGGCCTGGCATTCCCCACATTCACAAGATGTCTTGTCAGAGGTGAAGGAAGGGTTTGGTAATCAGATAAATCTTTGCCGGGACCGAGGATTGAACCCCGGCCGCCAGCACAGAAGTCTGACACCTTACCCCTAGACCGCCAGGTCACCTTTATACAATTAAAATTGTAGTAAAAGTAAAATTTACAGCATTAAAAGTGTTTATATGTATGCGTGGACCTCCTTTTAAGAGAGATACAATAAATTTGAAGGAGAGGGGGAGGGATCTATATCCCCTTTCTAGGTCATTGGTATGTAAAGTTTCGAAGTTAAAAACACTTTGTAGCTATTAAATTCGTAAATTTGTAAAATTGAAAAATATGTATTTGAGAGCAAAAAAATAATATCTTTCGACGGGTCACAGGTTGAAAACCCTGACTTAGACCTATCGTAGATCTTGCAAAACACTAAACCAGGGGAGAGGGTACTGATTTTAGTTTATTTCTTCTAGTTACCTGATGTTAATGAGTTCTAATCCAACCGGGGTTAACGGATTTTTCTTGAGCGTTAAAAAACCGCAGCATAACTTTCTTTGAAGAGGAAGTAAAGCCATAGGTCGATGGCACGTAAAAGAACCCTGGAAGTTATGTGAAAATATTTTTTCCGGCCAAATTGATAGGACCTTGCGTTCTCATTCAAGGAAATTCTCATATGTTGATATGTCAGTTCAGATAGTGCACGTTAAATACCTCAAATAAATGAAAAATAATTCTAGTTCCCTGTTTAGATCTGAACCGCAGGTGTGCCAAACTAGGAGAAACTATAAAGACTACAGAACATGTTGTAAGTATCCCAGCGTTCTCTGTTCCTTTTAAGTGACCCGTTCTGAGTCTCAAGGGCCATAATTCTGTCTGAAGTGCCTAATAAACCTCGCTACTTCTGTAACATACAACCTCAGTTGGGAGGTGGGCACTATATTATGCTCACTGCTGCTATCTTCAACTTTGACGGGGACCAGATCTCGTAGACCCCTACTATAAAGTGTGATTGGGGGCAAATTAGGGCTGTCTATAAGCTGTATTTATGGCGATGTTGTCATGACAACGTACAGTTCTTTAATTGTAATTACTGGAATGTCCGTATGGATGGGACCACGATTAAAGTAATTTAAATTAGTTGAAAAATGACATCTGAACACAGAAATTGAAACCAGGACCCTTGGCTTAGCGCGCCAATTCTCTACTATTGAGCTATCCAGGATAGGATAGGCTTTCCACACGTCCGTCACAGACTTGGCCTTAAATTATGAGTGAATAACGACCACGAGCACGGGCAGCTCAATGGTAGATTGGCGCTAAACCAAAAGTCCCAGGTTAGATTCTCATGTCCAGGTGTCATATATCAACTAATTTAAATTAAATAAATATTTTAGATCAATGTTTCTCCAAGTTTTGGTGATGGAGGACCACCAAATGGAAGCTATGCGCAGTGGGGAACCACTAGGGCTCTGGAACTAGAGAAAAGGGGGGGGCGAGTTTGAAAGTTATATACAGGACAAGCATAGCATGGCTATTTCATATTTAATCTTTTGCATTTCAAATTTTTGTGTTATATGTGATCAACATTCTTGAAATAATTTTTATTACGAAACTTCCTGAGATTCTGTGGACCATCAGTAGTCCGAGAACATTTTGAAAAACACTGTTCTGGAATAATGTACAAACCTCACTCGTTTGACCGAGATGTAAACATAGTACGCGCTCCGTCCGGATACGAAAGATGTGAAACATCCTATATTCGTAAGATATTTTGTAAGCCCCGAGTGATGGGACCTAATGTTAGGGAAAGTGCTCGTAGTGAGGCGACCTCCCGTCGTTGATACACCACTAGAGAATTTCAATTCAGATTTGAGAAGATAGAGGGGAGACACATACGAAGGGCAGTTCTTTATGGCACAGGTCCACGTGTGAATAAAGGGCCTAATTAATAAACAAACATATTAATACAGGTTACATGTCAAAAGTAGAAACAAATAATATATTATTACAGCATTCAAATGATTAATTTTATAAATTAGTGGTAAAGGCTAAAGATTAATATTTTACTAAAGACAGTACAGAAAATGTGGTCATATCTGCCTCTAAGTGTCTATAGGGATAAATAAAACAAAACTGAAGACATTACATTGGTAGTGTGAGTTTGGTAAGAAGAACAGTAGAAGTTAGTTACTAAAACAATTTTAATATATTTATACATCAAGTCATGCAAACTGTATCTGTCACTTTTGTTAGATACTGGCAATACCTATAAAATAACACAAAATAATTTACTAAAATGTTAATATTGTTGGCCACAAAGAAATAGTTTTGAATTTTCTCTATTGTTCTTCCAACCAAAATCAGGGTTTTTAAATATGTCTTATTTTATATAGCCACACTATAACAAATGAATAGTAGTAAGTTTTATATAAATCCGTTTCAAAACAAACAAAAATATAAAGAAATTGTGTACTGATTATTAAAATTTTATAAATAAAGATATATTAGATAAACAACTATAACTGTGTCTTATCGGCCACAGCATTCACCAGTAGGCTATTTCTTTATTTTACTTTTAAGGGACGTGATGGTAGGCATAAAATAATTTGGACTAAAGAGTGAGATAAAAAGTAAGTTAGCCTAAATTCAATTGATTTAAGATTAATTTCATCTGACGCCATTTGGCCTAAGGTCATATAATTAATTTCACAAAAAGTAAATGGCTTTAGATCAATTGATGTGTACCTAAATGTTGTACTCTGGCTGAATCATTTGACACATCCCTAGGTTTCACGGAGACCACTTTGAGAACCATTGATCCAAAGAAGAAGATCTATCTTAGATGGGCACTTTGGACAAAATATTTAGTCACGTCTTGTATGATTTGTCGGTGAAAGAGAGGTCGGGTTCCAGCTCCAGCCTGGGTGGACTGAGGTGGGCTCCTCTAATTAGCTTACACACTCACCCTTTACACAAACTCGAGAACATTTTCTCTAAAATCTTAACCGTCTTGATACCTATATCATTAGTCTAAACATTAGGATAACCTAGATGGTAACAAGACACGGGGTCGCAAAAATAAAAGTGCGCTTTGAAGAAAAATGAGTCGTCAACGCGACAAACAAATAGTGGAATTCCCCCCATCTTATTACCTGTTCAGGCTAACTACATAATTAAACACTAAATGATGGCTGGGAGAATACTAGTCGTACTCGCATTGTGTGAAAGGATAGTGGTAAACCATTTGGAATAATCACCTTAATATATCCATCTGGGATTCAAACTATTACCTTCTACTCACAGATGAACCAGATAATACCAGACTGATACCCTTATCCACGTGCCCCTCAGCAGAAATAAAATTAATTTTAATAGCAATCATATTTATAAAATGTGACAAATATTTTGTAATTTTTTTTAGTAAATTTAAACTCCGGAAAGGGGTATATCATTTTGAACAACCGACGATACAAATTTTGGGAAGTGAAAATACTGAACGCGATACTTCCCTAACAATAGAGGCAACACATAATGAACTCGACGCAACAGACACAGCTTGACAGTGGGCTGACAAAAGACGATCACACATATGCTAATGATCCGCTGGAGATTCTGCAGCGACACGGTGACACTCCTTACTCAATTTACCGACCTTTCTTATGGTTGAGGAGGATTACAAGTGTTACCTTCCGGGTGTATAGGGCTACCAACATCTTTTCCGGGTGAGGAGGAACAACGCCCTGTCTTCTAGTTGAGAAGAGAAACCAACCTCTCTTCTGGGAAAATAGGATTACCAACCTCTTTCGAGAAAATAGGACTACCAACCTCTTTTTATGATAAATAGGATTGCCAACCTCTCTTTAGGGCGAGGAGGAATATAGCCTTTTCTTCCAGACGAGGAGGAGTATCAACCTCTCTTCTGGGCAAGATGGATCACGATGACAGGACATTGAACTGTGATATCAATCCTTATAATACAAACTAAACATCCTTTGGCCAGTAAAATTACCCGTCTGGTATGGTCCTTAAACCGTAGTTTGTAATAGACCTACCTCACGGTAACAGATGAGCTTACGCTCCATGGATGGCTAGATCGTGAAGTCCTCTATAAACTTTCTTAGGAAAGTTAGGGAGAACCAATCACTGGATAAACGAATAAATGAACATCGAGGTGTGCATCTAAATGAAAGCAACAATGACAGTAAAAAAAATGTTACTATTATATAAACGAAACTTATTCTCATTTACATACCTTTAATATCGTTTCCTAACAAAATCTAGCTGAATACAAGGTTAGCGTTATTTTAACTAAAAATAACTAAAAAGTAAATTTATTATAATGGTGATTATTACTATCAAATTTGCTGAGATTCTTTAATTTGTGGCGTTTGATTATACAAAGTGTTTCAATGCCCCCATTGGTCGACACAATATCACATTACTAAGGATACGGAGGGTGTGTGCATAGGATTGTAATTTATCTTAAAGACTGTAAGGACCATAAGGAAACGGAGGGCTTAGATTAGTCTTTACTAGTAGACCGTCTGTTCCTGTTGTGTTCTTCTCGAGGGAATCACATGTGTGCACTTACCTCCAAACCAGTTGGGTAGTAGCCAAAGGAAGCAGAGAGTGAGTGCATGAAGTAATTTGTTCTCACCTTCACACGTGCAAAATTCCTGCCCCTTCTTTATACTCGCTAGTCTACATGGACCAGGAACTTTCCCCATAGTCGAACAATACCACAATTGAAACAAACAAGTCATTCAGATTATATTCTGACGGAGTTATTGTGTTGCAAAATATCACAATTATTCAAGAACGGAGTAATGGTCGTAAATATAGTAAGCAAGAAACGCACAATAAAGATTTGACAAGGATACTATTTACTAATCAGTAATGTTCTCCACGTCAAGAAAAGGCAGCCCTATCACTGTAGTTTCCCACGAAGGAACCTACTGGCACTCGTCACCATTATAGCCTTGGTTCGCTCCACACTTGTCCTTCGTTTCAAAGTGTTTGGAAGTATCGCGGTTTCAAGTTTGTACTGAAATTAAATTTGACACATAAAGATAATCTGGCAGTAAGCTAAATTCAATTTAATGTTAATTATTTCAACATGTGTGTAACATTTCAGTGTTCAGTTAAGTAATACTTTTCGTATATTGATTTTTTTTAAGTGAAAATAAAGTTTATGAAAATGCACACACTTAAGTTTAGCATTGCAAGAGTAATAAGGGTGGGGAGGGGCATTTCTCCCTTGAAATAATTTGCTCCCCCGTTCCCTTATGGGAATAAACTCCTTCCTTCTCTAGATTAAACTTGTCCCCCTCTATATTTATTTCACTTCCGCTCCGGTATTCTAGAATATGAACCCCCTTGACTGGAGTAAATTTGCTCCCCTATTGATTTATTTAGCTCCTCTCTGATGTTCTTGAATATTATGCATAAGATGACCTTATATCATACCCCAAAAAGCTTCCAGAGGCATCCAATTTTCAAAAATTTGCTGGACGTGGTTCATTATAAATAGCATTTAAAGAGGTTTTATTTTTAACAATTTAGCAGGCAAGGACTCTCCAAATAGCTTCTATACTCAATTTCCAAAAATTTGCCAAGGAAAGAACATTTCAATTAGTGCCTATAGTAGGCATCTGATTCTAGACAAAGATCACTCTAAATAGCTTCAAGGAACATTCAAATTTCAAAACACATTCTGGAGGACGATCTTTTAAAGGAAGCTAGCTTTCAAACATTTTCCAAAAGAGGACCATTTAAAATAGCTTGTAGACGTATGCAAATTTTAAAATAATTACGGAGTAGAACCACTTAAAATACCTTTTAAAGCAGTTTAGAAAAAAAAAAGGCCGAAAACCACTTTAAATAGCTTGTAGGGGTATCCCAATTTCAAAAAGTTAATTGGAGAAGTCCCCTTGAACTAGCTTATAGAAGAGTATAATTTAAAAAAAATCTAGATATGTCCACTCTAAACATTTTCTAATTATTTGACGGGAGAGGGTACCCAGGACCCTCGTTGACTTTGGGTTCAAAACCCCCTCTAAACAAATAAGGTTCTGGTGCCAGTGAAATTGAGTAGTACAAAGAGAGAGGAGCCCAAGCTTTGTCCCTGGTACAAGACCCGGTTTGAGCACCTGGCGATCCTTACCACCCATCCTCAGATTTAAAATAATGGGATTATTAATTAGGGAGGATAGTATATTACAGAAAGCGCACCCAAATTTGCATGACTAAAATATAGGTAAACCACAGTGATAAAATCAGATAAAGAAAACCATCCAAAGACGGTGCATCCGGCCGAGATTTGAACTTCGATCTCTTAAACACCAGCAAACCGTGATTATGAGCTTGACTCCTTACACCACGTGACCATTGGTGCGGGCAAGGCCTAGTTGAAAATGAGCCCATCGAAATTGTCCTATGATCCAACACCGCAGGTAACCTTCAAGCCTGCCAAGTGTTTAGACCCAAATGGAAACTTGTCAGCAGCATAACCTTGGACATTCTTCAATCAGAGCTCGCCGCAAGATTTCCTCACGCCCGTCGCAAGCCTGTAGAAGGTGAGCTCAACGCCGAGTATACAAGATCCCTTTTCCGTAATTAGCTCAGTCAAGCAACTTGTACTGGAAATTAGAGTAACTATTACAAACCAACTAGCGCGACAATTGTTACAAAAACCAGTGCGAGCATTCACCTTGGTATGACATTCTTCAGCATTACCAACAGAAACAAGCGAATTTTGCTACCCATAAATAATTAAGTGAAGACATAAAGCAAGAAATGTCTTCACAGTAATTAAATACAGATTTTTAATTTACTAACATTGTTCCCTTAACTATGAATGTTAACGCTATATCAACATGCCTTTACGTTTTAAATTTTTACCAACTATACTTGTATCAATGTAAATATGAAGTCGCTAATATTATCTATATTAAAAAAGAGGAGGTAAGCAATTAAAGTGTTTACCTACTTAACGCAAATAACCCTCTTCAAAAACCCGTCGATGTTTACAATAACTTTCGGCCATCTTGAAACAAGGTAGCCATGACAAAGTGAACGCAAATGGAAACTAAAAGAAACTAAGGGAAACACGATTTTTGTCAGCTATCAGAATTATCCCTCGACCAAGCGGCGGTTATGAATAGACGCAGATCCAAACCTAATGAGTGTTCTAATTCTTTCAAATGATTTTTATATTACTAATGTGTATAACTTTTCCATTATTTTAAATATCGGCATATATTTATTTATTCCTATTTAATTAATACTACCTATTGGCTTTCTTAGCAACAAACCATTTAATGTTAAATAATTCCAAAGAGGTTTGAGATGCTCAAGGCTTTGGAATGGAAGATTTTAAACACGATTATTGAAAAAGAAACCTTTTTAAACTAGTTGAATATTTTATGTCTTGCGATCCCTCTGGTTAAGAAAGTATTGTGATGGTCAAAAAAAGTGATTTAGAGACTTTGATGAATATCGACGTTTTCATGACCCACTGAACCCGAAAAAAGTGCTTTCCGTGATACCGCCTGTGTGCCGGCCCATAACCGAAACCATCTTACCGATTGGGCTAAGATTCTGGTTCCTGGGTTTTTCATAAGTTTCCCCCGATGAATTTGTGGAATTATAGATCCAACCATAAAATTAAGGGTAGTTTACTGATGAGCGAAAAGAAAAAATATATTTTCTCGAAATTAGTTCCAACGATTTTGATTCAAATTCGTATATAAGCACTGTCTAACATTACAAACCGAATGATGTAAGTCGTTTTTCCGGGAAAGTGACTTAAAGGGTACTTTGTATAGACAAATTCTCCAAGTTTGATCACATCTCAACAACTCTTTGAGATACGATATAACTTAGCATTGCAAAGTTGTGATCATATTAAGTATTTGCATAAAAAGCTTTTATTTGAAATATATATTTTTATAAAATTAATAGTTTTTGAGCTATTGGCAAATATATATATTTTTAAATTGAGGTCTGAGAACTGGGGAGTTGATTGTTATGTTGTGGTGAACAGAGCTTTTACTTTTTTCTCAAAATGTTTCTGTAACAATGTGTTTTATTTCACTTGTGTTCTTTGGTGGAATATGATGCTCTCTTTTCCATTTTTTTTACAACCATGTCTATTATTTCGTTTCATATACCGTTTCTTAAGAGTTTTAAGTAGATTTCTCCAATTTTAGAGAAAGGAGCGAGAAAATCTGTGGGGTGCACCGTACCATCTATTTTAGTTTACATGGTAAACATGTTTAAGTTTGATTTTTTTTAAATGACAAAAATGTGGTAAGAAAACCAAACACCCATATTTTTTATGGTAGATGCTATAGAGTGAGACCTTGTCGCACCAGTGACTCAAAATATATTTTCGTTGGGAGCTTGTTTTTTCTTAAGGACGTTGCCTACCTGTGAAGTCACGGCCGGTCGATATAGGATTACCCAAGTTAATGAATTTACGTTTTACTAAGCGATTTTAAAAGATGTAACGCTGAAACAAAAACCATGCGTTCTAAAATAATTCTAAAAATATATTTAAGTAGTTTTTGTAAACAATTTTTTTATAAATCATCTACAACTTAGGTTATTTGTCTTGGTCACGAAAATAGCCTGTAGGAATCTTCTTATACATTAAAAAATTCCGTGGTAGCATACGTCTATCTAGAATAGAAAACAAGTAAAAAGGAAGGTTAAAAGGCAAACCAATGTTTTCGAGGTGCAAATAGTATAATGAGTGTGTAAATTTGTCAGAGGAAGAAAGAAAGAGTTATCAGCTAATAGACAAAATACCTCTTTAATGCCCCCTCCCAGCCACACTCACGGCCAGTTCGAAGTGATCAGTCCGATCTGTCAGTTTGGACTGAACTGAAGATTTGCATACACACGGTCAGTATGAAATAGAGCGTGGTTGGTGCTGGACGTGTTTTTTGTTTTTTTTTAAGTTTTAACATGGATGAAACATTGTGTGCTGCAATTGCACTTATTGTTATAAACCGTAAACAAAAGAGGGAATGGAAAAGAAAATTGTGGATGAAGGATTGGGCATTAAAGCGAGGACAGTATTCTCATATTAATAATCTTTAGTTTTTACATTCCACAAACATTCTTGCTTTCGCCATGCCTCAATAAATTCCAAAAGAAAGTATTTCGACCAAGGTGAGCTTCTCATTTTCTTCCTCTTCTTTCTATTTTATACATTGGCGTCTAAGTGTGATAGTGCTTAGATTACTTAGGGGCGTCAAGTTAAGATACGACCAACTTTGTAAATTAGCCTCGAGAGTTCCAAGTAGGCAACGTCGTTAAATACCAGGAGTAAATTATATACTTTTTCATTGAATATTTCTTGTAGTGAGAGATGACCAATCTTTTCTTTGAACAATTGTTACAGATATATTCTTTTATATTGTAAAACAAGGACAATTTTCAGAACACTATGATTAATTTTATTTCTACTACCAGATAATTAATATATATTTAAATTTAACAATTCAATTTATTAAAAGTAATAATTTGTATTCACAACAAAGTTAAGTTTGAGGCCACAAATTTCATTAAATATATTGTGTTTTTTTTAATATCAAAATTAATACCATACATGTGTATATTTATTGTATCAGTCACAGAAATATTTGAAACTCCATATTTAGTTATTTTTCTATTTATAAACCCGTTATCAAGCTATGAATCATAGGTATAATATTGATTTAAATAATTTTTTGACTAAATTTTGTTTTAACAAGTGTTTATTTTGGTTTGTGTGTACAGTATTTTATTTATGTCTTGTGTTTATTTGCTCTCTGTAGGAACGTCAAGGGTGATTTTTTTTTTATCAACGTTGTCTTGACTGGGTCATAGGTCACTATTTTGAGTTCAGAGCTCCAAGAACAAGAAAGTACGTGCAAACCACAAAGCAAGGCAATACAGCAGCTTTATTATAAACTTGCTTTGCTCGTTGGGGGCGTAGCCCTCAAACCCCCAGTAAGTTTTCTTTGCAAGTGGATGTAAACTAATGTAATCCATAGCCGTTTTTTGATAGTACTTACTGTTTAGCCACAAGAAACCTCCAAAGAAAGCTCCACACCGACTTTAAAGTTGCTCAGCCATTTAGAATTTTTTTGGTGGTCAATTTTTTTTAAACTTTCTGGAATTTTATCGTCGGTTACAGGCTAAAAGCTATAAATATGTCAAGTTTCTAGCTCATCTGAAAGTGGCTAAACATTAATGCCAGTGAGTGAGTCAGCCATGTGGCTTTATAGTGGTATAATTGCTCTTATATTCTACTTGGCGTAGCTGAAGGAGTGGCGCCCTAAACAATTTATTTCATAATTTTCAATTACTAAACTTGTCTTCACAGCATTGATACTATATATGAATGTATGAACGTAAATTTAATATTATTTGTAACGGTGAGATATTGTTCTTACCATGTTCCTAACTATTGGGTTTTTATTTTATTTCTCCGGCGCATGAGTCTATGATGTTATATTTCTCTAGATTAAAACTTTTGGAAACTAAAAAATATTGCAAAATTGCTTGAGATCAACAATGAAGAGTAAAATATTACGCAGCCTTGCTATATTCTGTCAATATAAAGGGAGTTAAGTGAACGACTGGTCCAGGATCAAACGGAAGTTGTACAGAAATGTGATATTGGAAATCGTAGAATCCGTTTTTAAATCAACCAGCATTGATTTAAAATTCAGAAAAACATATTTTGCCTTTATTTGTATGGAAAATAATGATCAAATAGCCGTTTGATGAAATCGTTTTTTTCAATCATTTCCCTATCCTGACTGCTTCTGTCATTTCAATTTGCCTTCTATTTATTTTCCATCAGTGCCATAAATAAAAGTAGTGCACATATAATGGTTTAAATGTATGCGATGCGATCCTATCATAAATGCATGATCCATTAACATTTTACAGTATCGACAGATTGCCATTTTAAACCAAAGTGTATACCGAATTTTTATAAATTTTATGTCTGGGGCGTGTAGTTTATATTTATAGATTGCCTTTTTTTTTTCCAACCCCCTCCCAAATTTTTTTTTTGTCTAGAGCCGCCACCGGGGAAAGGTGGCATGAAAAGAGCCAGGCGAACGAACGAGTATTTATAGTATAACAGGAAAATTCAGATTGAGGTATTGCAAAGATTGTTATGGGTAACTGGTGGTGTCATTGTTGCTTCTAATTAAAACATGGCTGAGGACAACTATGGTGGAAAGCAGACTTGTTGGCTTAGCTCTTCTGCATGTTCACAATTACATAATTTTAGACCCACAACAAATAATTGAGCGATTTCCCAAACTAGTAATATTAAAAAAATCTTATTATAAATTATATGTCTTATTCATATTGCCATTTATTTCTATCTTGATTCTAAGAGTCCAGTAGGACCTTAAAACGCCACTTTTGAGGGTTAGATTTTTAGAAAAATCCTCAAAAACTCCCCAGACCCTTCAGTAAGAGTTCCTCGGCCCCAAATAGTTCCCTGGATCCACCCCTATTCTAGGGATATGCCAAATATTTCTGTGTGTACATCGGATACCATAGAAATGAATTGATCATAAAATATCGTTTGATAATAGTAGCCTAAAGTCTAATAAACAAATCAACGCAGATTTTGACACGATGTCATAGACTCTTAATAGGCTTTTGTTTTCCTCTGTGCCGGCTTTGTTTAGCTTGCTAATGAAGATGTATTAATAAATGGAACGACAATTTATTATAGACTACTCCACAAGAACAACACCGGTATATGTTTATTTTGTTTTTACCTAGAGCTAGAAGGGGTACACTGGTTAGGCTTTACATGATAGTTTGTATTTGGAACGTGGTCTCTCCGGTATTATATTGTCAAGCAGTCGGGTGCAGGTATTAGAAGTATGGTAGAGGCAACACCCGGATGTTCTGTTCTGGCAACATCCAGTCACACACAATCGTCAGGAGAGTGCCGTTAGACGCACCTCTACATGGCAATGCGTGCAAGACTTGTGTCCCCACTCGGACACAGCACGCTACACACCACCAGACCACATTTATTGTCACAGGGACAACACATCCTCGTTTCATGTCAATCAACAGGATTGATACTTTCATGCGTGGGAACACAGATTACGTATATGGTCTGATTAGCTGGTAATGAGGGTTCAAATTTCAGCTGGGCGTACTTAGGGCGGTGTTTCATAAATGCTTTCCCATTATATCACACAGAAAATACGGATACATTTCCTTCCAAATTTTACCAGTAAGACGCGATGCTAATAATATTAATAATTTGAATGTTGCTCAAATTGATGCAACTTATAATGAATGATTCTTGACACAAAGTATTAAATTATTTACATTTATTTTGTATTTAAGAGTGAATATTTTTCTAAAAAACACAATTATTTTTATGCTTCTTTAATAATAAACTTTTTGGTGTTAGCGTAGCCTTTCGAATTGTTCGTAAATTATATGCTATCAAGTAGACCAGGGTTGGACTGGGCCTCCAAAAGGCACGGAGCTTGTATTTTTAGAGGGCGTAAGATATATTGAAGAACCCCAAAGTGTTTACCTATTTACTGTAAAATAACTATAGGAGTGCTGATAGAGTTCAATAATATCCATTAATAATAAATATTAGTAGTTAATGCAAGGACTTTTTTTAAAAAAAATCCCCATGTTGCTCAAAACATTATTTAATATTGTGAATTTCATAAGTTATTTTTGATAAAATCGTATAAAGAAAAATGCATGGACTTTGTGAATTTTATTTCACAAAAGTGGAAAAATCATCAAGCATTTAATAAACAAATTATACAAGATATTACACTATATCCTTGGCAAGGATCCTTGGACTATTTGGATACCGCCTGTCTCAACAACATTCGTCCTGAGCATACTGGGTTTGTCTCGGATAAAAGGAAGCGTAGACATCACAAACCATCACCTCAACTAAACCTGACTTGTATCAGCGCTGAATACAAGTCCCTTCAAAGCAATACATTTCAAAATAAATTTTCATTTTCATGCCAAGAACAACTTTTTTTATTTTAAAATTATTAAATGAATTAAACTTTACATATTCAACTATTGAGATGGTAACACAACTCCCTCCCCCTCCCTGGAATAAGTTTTGATCACAACGTTCTCTCTATCACTCTTTTCCATTTCTCTAATTAACTAGTAATTTTAAATGAACACTACACGTATTATTATGTTATGAATAGGATTTATTACAGTTTCCTTTCCTTAATATAATTATTATTATCTCCACATCACCCAACGAAAGTACTGTTTACTTGTTGTATGGACAAAAAAAAATTTAAAAAAATGGTAGGCGAAAGGTTTGAAAAAGATGAATTTTGGAAAATTGAAACAGAATCAAAATTAACTAGATTTTATTTAAATTGTAAATTGCCAGTGCTAATGGATCATAAGCACACTAGATCAATGAAAATAATAAATCCAGGATATATTTTAAATGCACAAAAGTCTAAAACAATGTAGCCAAAGATTTCGGAAACAAAATAGTTGTATAGATTTTTATTCTTTACTTTAAAAACTCACTAAAATACCATGATTGATTAAAAATGTATCATATTGTAATATATTGAAAAAAAATTTTTTTTATTGTAATGATTACTAGATATTTCTATATAGTGCTATGTTCCTGCAATAAAAGTAACGGACGATATTAGCTATTGTAATGACTAACGCTGGGATTTTTATGTAGTATCATATAACAAAATATGTAATATGTAAATATGTAATAATATTCAAGGAAATATGTAAACAAATATGTAGACTCATAAAAAAATCTAACATCATGTAAAACAAATATTTTACCAAGCACGAAACATTTACCTTATTTACACTCTGAATGCCACATACATTGATGGATTACTTGTACTTTGGTGTGAATTTCAATTCTTTCTGTGGTCATTGATTGCCGCTTGTCCGACAGAATGTGCTTATAGGTGGACAATATATTTTACACGTCACAGTATGTTACTGGGTCGTATTTCATCAGAAGAATTTTCTCAGGAGAAATGTTCTCAAGGGTATCTCCATCCGATAAATATACTGGGTTTCTTTTTAGCATTTCCTGAAACTTAGTAGAAACACTTTAACCAGATTCGTCTTTCGCAGCATTTTTATTTGAAATTGTGCTTTCTATGATATCAATAGATTCTTGTAGTGGAAATCCAGAAATTGCCAACCGTTTAGTACTCTCTGGAAGCCAACAGAAATTGCTCCTGGTGTATGCAGTTGAACATGCCCCTTTTTGTTCAATGAATGAGCTGTGAGATTCACATACAGATATCGCACTCTCAGGGGAGAACATATCTACTACTGACTTTACAACTCCAAATTGTTCATAGTAGAAGTTGGCTGTTTTATCCATGTTCCTCATCTGGTTAGAACTAATTGCAGGGGCAACGGCACATCAAACAAAAGTTATTAAGTTTTTTTTACTTGATGTGGGACTTTCACAAATAGGTCAAGGTTTTTTCGTCACATAAATTAATCTATTCATTTGTAAAGACTGGAATCTAATGTATTCCACAACACGATGTGCTCCATGGTCCAAACTTGTAAGATGGATCATATCAGGATATAACAACTTCAAAGAACTTTGATATTTTCATAATATACGCCGTGGCATCCGGGCCTTCTCTACGTGAGCTCACCTAGGTCACAACACTTTAAATTCACCATTCAAGACTCCTGCATCATGATACGTATGTTCCAGCACTTCTCAGTGAATCAAATATGGTTTGGAATTATCCTTAGAATATATTTACCTACCACAAGGTTCACTACAAAATTACCCTAAACGTCTGTCATTTCATCCACAGTGACCCATATGATAAAATCTATTATGTAATTTATTATTCTTTCTATTGTTTCTTAATAATATATATGCAGATGATTCTTTCTGAATATTGATTGATAAGGAATTTGTCGCTTTCATTACTGTCACAAGAAGGATGTAAATTCAGGCACTTGGAATTTAAAACATGGGCTGTTCGCAGCGACCATTGCACTACACAAGTCCTTACATAATTAGTTTCTTTAACTTGAACGAAGGCACCTTCATCTTTGTCTAGAAAGAAAAAAAAGGATTCTTCGAATAGCTTAGATTTTTCTTTCGTACGAAGTGTGCGCCGCACATGTTGCTCCTATTGTGATTTAACAGAACATCCCATTTTTGTGTTGCAAGCTAGACACATTACAAAATTACCGTCGGTTTCGAAGGAGTAATTAATCCCAGCACCTTACTTTAATTTACTAGTCTGCAAGAATCGGATAATGTCATGGTAAAAAAATAAAAAATCTGATGGTAGCTTACTGTTAGACTTTCACTTTCAACCGGTCATGTGAAACTAAAACCATTTAGAGATATTACAAGATAAGAATGTAAGTCGTTAAACTAGTGTGTTTGGAGGGGAAGGAGGTTCCAGACCGAAATTCCTTATCTGTTTGCAAAATTCTTTAAAAAAAACCATCAAAAGGTTCATTGTGAAGAGAGAAGGCATGCACTTAGTGGAAAAACACTTGACTGCCCGAGTTTTTTTTTGCCCTTTTCAATAGTTCATTGAAAAATTCCTTTCAGCTGATTTATACAAACCAAAACAAACCAAACCATGTTTAAATTTTCAACAAATTTGCAATTAGTATTAATATATATTAAAACATCACAAAGTAGGTAGCTTTATTTAAAATCACTTGAAACATATAAACATGTCAAAAAAGTAAAAATATATAAAATGATATCAAAATAAAATTTTATTTTCATTTTATATATTATATTAATCCTAATATGGTGATTCGTTGAGATTTCTATTTTCTAAGTATCTAAATGGCAAAGAATAGAATATGTATTTACATAGAAATCCCAACTCTAGTAATTACTTCCAGAGTTTTGTAGCTTTATTCTTTTCCTACATTACAACTATTAAAAATGTATTTGATTGTAATGGCTACTATATATTTCTTTATAATTGTGTTATGTTCCTGTGATCTAGTGTAATAAGAGACCAACACGTCAGTCAATTGGGCAACTATAGCGTATCTCTCCAAAATTCGTTAAACATTCACGCTTTCTAGTAAAAGCTATGTTAAAGTGTGTACTTTTTACACAATGGGGGAAGAGTTAACTCAAGTCCAAAGCTACAATAAAAACTCTTACATCGGTCCGAGACGTGTATAATGTAAAAAAACTTCTTCCGTTGGTGGTTCAAGGGGTGGAGGATAGTTACCCCCTTAAAAAATCTATTTTCAACCAAACGCCTTCCACAGTAAAAAAATAAATCCTATATACGTGCTTAGCTCACACCGTTTTGTGAGTAGCTCCTGAATATACTATGTACTTTTGTCAAATGAGGAATAACCTACACGAATAGAGGCTACACCTTTATTTTTATGCATTTATTTACACTCTATTATCATTGGTTCCCAAACTTATTGAGTGGCGTGCCACCCAAACAATTTCCGTATTTTGGAGTACCACTAAGATAGTGCTAAATATTTTAATATTTAGCTAAATTTTAATGGCGCCCAGGAATATAATGACACAACACCATTTATATATTAACAGTTTTTATTTATCAGTATTTAACATTTATACTTAATCAATATATATAATAGGGCACACATATCAAAAATAAATTAAAAAAATACTTATATTTACCCCTCCAACAACGGCTTAAATCTATTTTCCGTTTGGTTTTAATTTGTCCTAATATATTTATGGTATTTGACGAGACATTATATTTTTATAACTTAAATTTTCTTGTTTTGTTTGGCTTCTCACGGCGTACTTCCTGGAATAATTGTACGTAC
Organism: Timema douglasi; assembly: GCA_901482245.1. NCBI lineage: Eukaryota > Metazoa > Arthropoda > Insecta > Phasmatodea > Timematidae > Timema > Timema douglasi. The sequence goes on along the minus strand of CABEEJ010000913.1, from coordinate 146,364 downwards.
CACTGGTAGTACGCGTATCATGGTTTGGGAACCGCTGCTCTAGATAATTGAGCCGAATACCTAGCGTGTTCTCTTAATAAGCTAATTGAATTCCCGTTGGGGAACTAATATTTATCATATTTTAATTAATTTATAGCCTCGACGTCTGTCCTAGGATTACGCTAATTTGTGAGTCGTGTGCTTGTAAAGTCACTTTCCAAAGTAGGTATTAGAAAAGGCACGATAAATTAATTATTCAACTATGATTTTAAAAAAGTTTCTAACTCATTTGCTAATATAGCCAATTAATTTTCAGCATGTTTAAAAAGTGCATGAATAATTTTCCAATTGGTTTTACAAATCTAGAGAATCATTATATTCTACAATTAGTAACAAATTTGTTTTTCAAACAACATAGCAATAGGCAATAGGCATATGATAATATGTCTTCATTAAACGCAGATTTAAAAGTGTTTCAATTCACTAGAAAAATAAAACAGTTTTCTACGTAGTGTATATTAGAGATATAATCAAAGCGTATTCAATCTAGCCTGTTCATTCAAACAGTTTGTGAACCCAAAACTACAGGTAGAGGCGGCCGGCAGGTCAGTCAGTACACATAAAACCAATCGACCAAGAGAGTGACACTCGCCAGGGTGGGGAAAGTAATAGAGTGGTGGGGGTATTTCCTCTCGTCAAACAGGTACTCAAAGAAGGAAGATAAGACACAAAATGAAGTTTGGTATTCTATTCTGTCGCACCTTAAAGAGGAAATTTACTAGAGAAGCTCAGGTTGTCGCACGGTAATCAGAAGCTCCAAGGTGCTAATAGCCCCAGAAGTGTCTGAAAACATAATTTAAAAAAACTAAAAACAAGAAGTTCCCTTCAGCCGTAATGAGAATCTTGTGTCGCTCCTAATTAGCGCCGGACACCCGCCGAGTCAAGCAGGAGGTCAACCTTGATCGTGTTGTCCTGTTAAGTGAAGCCAACCCGGCTGTAGACCTGGAGTTCGATTAACGGTTCATTAACAAACTGTTTAGGAGAGTTCTGATCCACAACGGGTGGGCACGCAGACTAAACGCCAAGTTCGTGGGACATGATTTGCTGGTGAAGGAGAAATCAAGGTTCGAATCTCAACCCGGGAAATTGAGGTTCCCCCCGTCCCCCTAAATGGTTTCAAAATGTCCTTTCTCACAACTGATTATACATTTCCTCAAAGTTATACCATTCTTATCCCTAACCCATCAATTACTTACTTTGTGACGTTAGGAACTCGAAAGTTAATTGCCACACTTATAAAAGTACGCCATCTTGCCCTAAATTGAGCTAGTTCTAGACAGTCCACCTCATTACGCCCTACCTCTTTCAGGTCCATTTTAATGTTACCCTCCCATCTACATCTAGGTCTTCACAGTGGTCTCTTCCCATTGGGTTTGACAATCAATACATGAATAAGGTTCTAGATTCTCCCATTCGCGCTGCATATTCTGCCCACCGTAATTTGCGAGAATGTATTATCCTAGCAATGTCTTGTTATGAATATAGGGTATTTAACCCATCATTATGTAACTTTCTCCACTTCTACTCATTAGCATAATTAAATGTAGATAGCACGGGTGAACTACGTGGAGCTATAAAAAAAAAAGGGTGGTTTTACATTTAGGCTACCCAGAACTTACACTAGACTACCTAAGGACCCAAGATGGAAAGGGTGATCTTTAAGGCAATTCACAGGCACTCACCCAGAAGATAGTTAAAACCCCTACTGGTGCCGTCAAATATCCCCTCCCCCGTATTCCTTCCGATAAGAATTAAACCCCAGACTCAGAGCTACTGCTACCCTGCCATATTTTAATTTCTCTTTATTTATGAACTCTTTCTCTCATGTTTTCCAGAAGTGTCACTGTGAGTGTTCACCTTGGATCCTATCGGACACAAACATTTGGTGGGACGACCTCAAGGGGAAAGTGTTCAAATAGACGCGAGAAGTGCCGGCAAAAACTTGACAGATGAACGGTGAGGGACGAGCGTGTGGCCCGTAATTGAAGTAAGAGTGGTCACAGGCTCTCTCTCACGGGAAGGTAATACAATACATTTATTAGATGGATATACTGTGAGAACTTCACTAGCTACTCCATATGATCACATTCATACAAGACATGTTAGCGTGCTGCTAAAGAAATATATAGTATTTTTATGTACACGATTAAAAAACAATACAGTACCTAAATGTAGCATAAAATCTAAATTGTAGATGTGGCCAGAAGCTCGTAGAACATATGAAAAGGAGTCGCGGTGGCCCGCGGGCCGCAGTTTGCCCAGGCCTGTTCTAGAGCTATTTTTGTTGTACACCTGCGCGTCACGGCCCACTCGCTGCGCGACTTGTGTCACGCAACACCAAGATCTAGTTTCTTACTCCGGCGTTCGAGTCACCACAGACATGGTCCTAGTTCTCAGGCGGGTGTCGTTATCAAGTCACACCCAGAACAGATCGCAAGGAGTGTTTCGTGCAAATAAACATCGCTGTTGCGTGAGGGCCAGTGGTGACATTTGTTTAAATCACAATGACTCACAGAGATAAAAATAACGTCAGGGCCTGGATTCCCTTAGGGTGTAAATTTGCTCCAGTGAAAGTATATAAATGACGCAACTTTGCACCTAAGAAGTTCTTCGAGAGGTGTCGTTTTTATTTGCTTCCTTTCTCTATTCAATAAGTGACCATGGGATCATCCATAAACCACGTGAAGCTTTTTGCATAACTTCTCCCCCCCCCCCTACATGTAACACCAAGCAGACATTTGGTCTGAACCCCCTCCAACCTGTGTTACGTAACTATCCACATCAAGAGTGAATGTCATTATTTCTTTCGGAAGCTTTTGTGACACTAGAAGAGGGACTTATGTTTAATACTACTCAGAGCCAGAATGTATCAACGAGTAGGTTTATAAACGGTTGAAAAATGGATGGTAATATTATTTTTTCAACATTAGAATTTAAGTATAAGATATATGTTACGTAACACTGTGTTGTATTCACCTTCCATCCATGTAACCCCATGTAAACATTATAGCTTCTCCCTCTCAACAGCGTTATGTGGTTTATGGATGACCTTTAAGCGAAGAGCAACCTGGTGGGAAGATATATGACGAAATCATCATAGCGTCATCATTAGCGCTTTTTTTTTTACCAATCCGCGCGAAGAAGTTACTTCTAAAGTCATTGCTAGTTTATTTAAAATGTATAGTAATGAAAATGGTAGAGATCACAATACATATTATTAAACATGTTTCGAGCTTCATGGGGACATACTGGTGCTCCAAGAGACCACTCACTATCCCATGCAGACCTCACGAAGTAAACCTGCTGCTGTTTTCTTCTCAAGGTCCGCCTTTCCCCCTGTATGCGCGCGTGGGAGGTTCCTTAGCTCGTAACTTTACACTTGGCACTAGGGATGTCGAGCGGGTTTTAGATTACGTTCACTCGACGTCATAGCTCGCAAATAATACTCGACTCAATGACATGCGTTCCTGTTTCGTGGAGTTGGGAGGTAGGGATACACCTCGAGGAACCTTAACACTCCACTGGAGAACTGTTGGATATGTCATTTTCATTATGTCTTCCAACCATTTACTGTTCAAAGGAACAGGACTGACTAGGAGATTGCTTAGAAGCGTTGCAGGTGACTCGAAGATAAGTTGAACGGTACCAACATGTTCCTCTAGGATTAAAACCTTATATTTTAAGTTTTACCATTTTAAATCATTTGCAATGACGTTTCATGAGATAAGTAGGTATGTAACAGTTTAGGGATCAAGTAAATGGTGAGAAACATAGATCTTGTCCTCAGTTAAGTTATTTTTTAACAGGGTCACAATACACCAATACATTCTGAGACAGCAATTTACATGAAAAAATACCAAAGTGTGAGTAGAGTTCCCCTAAAGTAGGCGGCGCATTAAAGCAAAAAGAGTATTAGGCCTAACTACTTGAACAGTAGATACAATTTAAACTTATTTCTTTGCGACCAACAGTGATAGCATTTTACTATACTGTTTATGTTATATTAAAATTGTTTTAGTAACTTTAGTAACTAACTTTTACTGTTCTTACTATCAAAATTATACTAACTTAACAAGCGTTTAGGCTTCTACAGCAAAATGATATTCATCCTATTTCTATTTCCATGCACCGGAGGTTGATTTCGAGGTTGCTGTTCGCATTCTACATGTGGTCTGACTCGGCTGGAGGGGGGCATAGGGGGTAAGAGGAGTCGAGTGGACGGCCCACGGGCCACCAGCTCCCACGGTCTAGCTTTCAGCCCTCCCAGAAGAATCTCAAGTGTGACCAGGTGTTGAGGAGTGTCTATAGTTCATAATATGTTCCAGTGCCAATAGTTTAAACTATCTCGTCTGGGACTTGAGCCCAGACCTCACAGAACCAAGTAGAGCGTCAGTGACTTAATCGTCGTGTACCTAGCAAAGTCTTTAACACACATTTTGTGGAAACAAGTGTTCCAAGTATTCAGGATAAGTTTAGGCGTTCTTTTCAAAACATAATTAACATATACGTATTTTTAAACTAACTTAAAAAAAATAAGTGCCAGATTACATCAAATGATAGCTATGAATCCATTTCACCATCTCAAGAGCTTTGAAATGTTTCTGTTTCACATTGTACATCAATCAAGGAACCGGCCAGTTAAATCGGATGTTTGATTTACTTTATATATAGACATCAGGCCGGCTAAGATATGTTTTAGTTCCAAGATATATATAAAAGAGCCGGCCAGTTAAATCAGTTGGTTTCACGTTGTATATAAAATAACCGACAAGTTAAATCAGATTACACACTTTATATAAAATAACTGACCAGTTAAATCCGTCGTTTGTCTCACGCTGTATGTAAAAGAACCGGTCGGATAAGTCGGGTGTTTGTTCCACAATGCATATAAAAAAAACTGTTAAATCTTGTGTTTATTTCAAGTTGTGCATAAAATAACTGTTTGGTCAAGTCAAGCGTTTGTTCCATAATGCATATAAAGAACCAACCGGTTAAATCTTGTGTTTATTTCACGTTGTGCGTAAAATAACTGTTTGGTTAAGCAATGTGTATATTTCACTCTGCACATAAAATAACCATTTGGTTAAGTCATGTGGTTGTTCCCAGCCGTATAAATGCTAGGTTGAGGCAAATGTTTATTTAAGCAGATGAGTTGTTCAGTGGTAAACTTTGCACGAGGTCATTATTACCAGTCGATTTCTCTGGCTGGACGCTGCCACTTGAAACGTGTTATTTTTACATCTCTCTGCCTGTAGAAAGTGTTTGTGGATGATAAACACAACTAAATTTACCCAAGTGAGATGATCTTCAACCAGGCTTCATGCCAGTGCCTCGGGGCTCATAGACTAGGGAGGCAGATCTCAGGTATATAAGAAACACTGGTTCCATCCTATGAGCTAGAAATGGGACTATTGGAGCTAAGAACTACGTGATTAGTTGTAAGAATTCCTCTTTTTTCCCCAACCACGGCCTTAGTCAAGGTTGTAATCATTTTAATCACGCTAATAAAGTAGGTATGAGAAAGTTAAAATGTGTCAAATGTACCCACATTTGCATGGAAGGGGAGGGGGAAGAAAAACCACTTAAGAAAAATATTTACAGTACATACGACCGGGGTTCAAGCCTTGACCTCCTTGTCACCAGAAAATAAAGGTTAGATAAACCTGATATTTAGTTCCATGACAATTTGAAAAGAAAAAGCTAAATATTTCTCAGAATCTACCGATATTGTTATGCTCAAGGGCCTAGAAAATTCCATGATTTATATTTATTTTTGACCCGAAATAATGGTCATATACTCTAAGACCTTATTCTCGAAATATACTTAAATACTAGTGATGTGGAGGTCAAGGTTAGGATTTTGACCAGGTACACTAGGAGTGACTTCTCACATGTGTCTTAGCACTGTGTGTTTACTCAGCCACTTTCCATGCTAATGAGGGTGCATTTACTTCAATAATCTCCCTCATCCTATACCATTGATTAAGCCATTCAATAACCCTTTTGACCCGCCTAGGTGGCGTAGTTAGCTAACGCACTTGTCGTGTTGAGCTCAACTGCCAAGAACGGGGAGATCGAGGTTCGAATCTCGGTCGGGTAAACTGGGGGTGGTTTTTCCTCAGTGGTTTTCCACTCTACCTCCACGCAAATGCGGGTTCACTTCCTCTAAAATACAACCTTCCCAATTCCTAATCCATTAGCGTAATTAGTACTTAAGCGTATAACCCGAACGAGTAGTAAGACCTGACAAGACATCTTGTGAATGTGGGGAATGCCAGGCCTCCACCGTGGTTCGGATTCCACGTTAAATTGTAGGTCCTCCATTTCATTTACCATTACACATTAGCGTAAGTGCGTATAACCCGAACGGGTAGTAAGACGCGGTGCTAATAATAATAATAATAATAATAGTAGTAAGACGCGGTGCTAAATTAAAAGAATAATAACCCTTTTGGTCAAACGTACGACCTAAAATGTATCTATTTTCCCCAGGCTGCCAAATTTCGAAAGCGTAGACTGTATACTCTGTTTAAACAAAACAATGCCCGACCTGAGCGTTGTACACACACACATCCCATTCCATCCATGCCTTCAAGTGCGTGGACATCATGTTGTTGATAGGGGAGTGGTACAAATTGGAGCTCGCAGCTTCAAAATGGTGGTTACGTTCCAGGTCCAATTATTACTGATCTTCATTCAGACCAATTACCGCAATTTCCTGTTTCTCGACATGTAATATCACAGGTGGAAGAGTAATCATGTTGTGGACGGTGCAAGGAGGGAAGAGTAACGTGACGTGTTTCACTGCTAAGAGTATATTATATCAAACTACGGGCGAAGCTCTTTTCTACCTTGCTTAATGTCTTACTAACCGTCCTGGCTAGCCTAATATTTAAAATACTGGGGAGAGGATGACGGAGGGAGAATTTAGAGTAGTGAAGGAGAGTGTAAAACTACTTTAGAAAATAAAAACCTCAAAACATTATGTCGGCAATTAAAAACTCGACCTCCCCATCACCACCAAACCAGACTAGTGGGACTGACGTCTTTGCCTGCACGTCCACAGGTGCGAGAGACTTTGGAATCTTACAGTGAATGATTCAGTGTAGAGTTCTAGATGCACGAGGTTGTCTAAGATCAACCAACGTGCCTTCTGCGTGGGGCGGAAGCAAGGGTGACGCAAGCAGACCCTCGAGGAGACAATTGTGTGACGAGTCATCAAGATAAGAATCCATGTCACGCATCGTCGATGTTGGTGACACTGACCATAGATAACCATGGGGACTGTAACCATTTTTTAGCAGTTCACAATGTATTGATAACCACTTTAGCCATATTATTCTACCTAAGGAATCAGGAGTATGATGCTAATGTTAATAAAATGTAGTAACATAAGTTTGAAGAAAACCATTTGGTAAAAACCATAAACATCCCATCAGTGGCCCAAGCAGGATGCCAGCGTTAGGACCCTCAGCTCAAGAGAAGCGCTTGCAAATCACAAGATATCATCTTCAAGGACCGACTGTTCTGTAGCAGCCTGTGATGGAACCTAGGTCTCTCAGCTCAGGTGAAGAGCTTGCAAGTCACCTGATATCTTCTTCAAGGACCGACTGTTCTGTAGCAGCCTGTGATAGAACCTAGGTCTCTAAGTTCAGGTGAAGCGCTTGTAAGTCACGTGATATCATCTTCAAGGACCAAGTGTTCTGTACCAACCTCCTAGAACCACCTACCTTGCTCCACCTGAGGGTGTGGCTCAATTAAAATACAAGTTGCACGAGAGACACACACATGCACTGGTCTTCATTCAAACACCACAAGCTGATTGAGGAAACTCCGTCATCCACACACGCAATGGAGCAGTGACTCTGCTACAGTCTCATCTTGTTGGATTTGCAGGTGAGGTGATGTAAATGTTCGAATCTCTGCCAGGTGTACTGCCGTGGTTTTCCAATAAATTATTTGCCATGTTCTTTTTACATGCCTAATGGGTACATAACCTCCAAAATATACCTTTCCCACTTCTTTCCATGAACGTGTAAATATGCGAATAGTCGGATGGAACAGAAGGATGCGGGAATGTTTTATCAAATATTATTGGGTTTTTTACAACTCTACATAATATCTGAGCTATCCATTTGCTCACACTAAAGAGGTGGAAAAGAGAATGGTAAGCTATTTTGGAAAAAAAAACACCCACAATACTACCGATCAGAATCTGAGCCATGACCTACCCGTCACTGTAAAACCAGATTAGATGAGTAACATTTAACCCGCACTCCCACCGATGTGGGATGTCTAGTACATAAGGTGTTATGGAAGGAGACGCAAGAAAAAGAATGCGGTTTTTTATATCAAAACATTTTTTCGCTCTTATTTCTCCAGTAGAAACAAAGAGTTTTTTAAACTCACATGCTGACCTCAACATTTCTTGACTATCTGTCAACGGTATCCTGGAATGTAATGACAACTTTTACTCGTCATTTAAAGAGTTTCTCATCTAATGCCGCTATGCCCATGACAGATATTCAACAAATGATGATATCACCACACGAAAAAAATAAAACTATGTGTTTCCACCTGAGAAATATTTGATTTATTTTGGCCCAAAAGGTTTTGTCACAAAAACTGCAAAAATACTGGCCTTTTCTTGCGTCTCCTTCCATACCACCTTAAGGATAATATTTTCTAGTTTTATATTGTTTGAGATGATTCTAACAAAAAACAGTGAAGAGTTTCCTCCCTCCCCTTTCAGGAACAAAACGTCTTTAGACCTGATCCTCATTCAAGTCTCCCTTAACGACAGATAAACTTCCCCACTTTACGATCTACTTTGCTTGGTGGGAACCACTTTAATGTGCGGTCATTTTACGACGTCTGAAATGAAAGGTGTCCAAATCAATAAATATTCTTACGTATGTAATTTTTGTTTCTAAAAAATTAGGCTTTATTTTTAATTCACGTCTTATTACCCCTCTGGGCTTTTGAGGGTAGGGATGAGGAAGGTTTATACTATATTTAGGAATAAATGTACCTGGCTTTTGATGAAGGATGGGAAAACCCCTCAGTACATTCAACTTTAATTCGAACCCTGACGATTCAGTCACCCACACACCAAACCAGCAAGACTGACGCCTTTGCTTGTGTACTCACCAGTGTAGGAGTTAAAATACTTGGCTGCTGAGTTAGTCCAGAAACTAAATGTGTGATAACTGTAACTTCGAAATGTTTTCAAGTTTATCGATTTAATTAACAAACCTATATAAAATAAACACAGCTACAAGAAGTAAAGGGAACTCGTTATAATATGAACAGATAATTATATAAGATATCATGAGTACAATTATCTGCATTGGTGGTTGCATAGTCTAAGGCATCCCTCTCACAATATATTAGGTCGGTGATGACGAGGAGGTCGAGGTGTGTTTCTCGGTTGGGTGTATTGTAACACTGTGGAATCAATCGCCCCGCTTTGGGCGTCGAGTGAAGCACTACGGATTAATTCCCTGATAAAATAATGCTGTGATGATGTTTAGGTTGTCTATAGCTCCGTGATCGAGCGCCTATCATCACTGTACGGAAAAGATACCGTTTAACCAGCTGTCTATAGCTCCGTGGTCGAGCACTAATTAGAACGGTATAATTAATAATTGTGAAGAAAGAGAACTGTTGATGGCTGTTTATTCACACACGGTTTGTTTAAATGACATCTGTTAATTACTTATACATACTCCAATTAAATGTTTTATACCACTGCACACTTGTGATATTAAGGTAAGTTATTTTAGACTGTGTTAGACTGTGAATGCCAGTGTGTGGCTCTGACTGACTTGTGCGTGGGCGGGAGATGCCTTAAACATACGCACAACGGCTTATCTATGACATACCCTTTGCATCTTTCTCCCCTCGTCAACAGTGTAGAAACCAACCAACAGAAAGAGTTCCGGCGACAGGTGTTGTGAAGGCTAGCTTCTTATTGGTATAGAGAATTGGCGTATTTTGCCAAATACTGCGGAGTTGTTCATTTAACAGGAAATATGGTATAAAAAATATATTTTAAAGGTGTAATCCTTTTCACATTATTTCTGAGAAGTGCGTGTTTCTCCATGGATGAATCATAAAAGGATACTCTACATATATTACTTTAAAGAAAAATTACCTCCATCCATGACTTTTTACATAATTTAGAGTAATTCAAACCAATATTATTAAAGTATTAAGGGTGTTTTTCTCTAGATGCTTTCCCACTCTCCCGCCACGTAAACGCGGGTGAATTTCTTTCAATTTTACCTTACTTATAATCCATATCATATTAGCATGAATATGTCAAAAGCCAGGACGGGTGGTAAGATGTGGCACACGCATATAAATAATAAAGTTATATAGCGTTCCCAGGTTTATTTAGGTTTATTACCAGATACCTACTAGTTGAGTTCCAACACACCTCCCATCTTTTTCTCTTTCTAGGTTTATTTACGTCCAAACATAGATCCTGTGACTAATAGTGGAGTACATCCCTTAAATAGCGGGGAACACGGGTTCTAGCCTAGATGGGGTTTAAAACACTCTAATATTTACGTTCGGGTTTGTCCTATCTCGGTTCAAACTCAAATTACTAGGGTTACATTTTCAGTGTTGCGTTCGTTGGTTAAGTTAGTTGTATGTCAGATAGATTTAAATAACAGTGCGTTTCGAGAGTGCAACCTTAAAAATCACTCTAGGGGGAGTCTCCTCTGTGTCTGCAGGGATTTTGGGTGTATTGTCGTAGGTTAAGTTTGTGTGTTAACATACATTCCTACTTGTTATATAAGTGTCACAATGACTTAACAACCAATATGTTGACTCAGCAGCGCTAGCTTAGAATGTGCCGACATCACATACTCGCCGGCTTGTTTACACACCCAATACTATGTTCCAAACAAAGCACCCACAGGCTATTATAATGAGAATATGCGCGGAATACTCTAACTGAAACACTGGTCTTAGGAAGAAAAAGCAACGCGATACAACAAAAGGTATATGAAATGGGAGGTTTGGGAGAAGAATTATTATAATTACGGAAATCATCCGCTTCTAAATCATATTCGAATAAATTGGAAAAAGACACCTGGACGAGGGAATCGAACCGAGGACCTTTGGCTTAGCACGCCAATGTTATACCACTAGGCTATCCAGGGATCATCTCGTGCTCAGGGTATTCTTCATTCATATTTCAAGACAGAATCTATGATGTGCGTCTTTATCTTAGGAATAAGCTGATTCGTGGGAGACGAAGCCTTATCTAACGGGGTGTTTTGGAGATTCAAACATCCTTCCTCCCCCCAAAGTATGATGGATAATTTATTTTTGTATTCCTCATTTTCCGGCAACACTTTCAAATTATTGTACAACGAGGGAAGGAGATGTATTTGTAGATACTCTGATATTCGAGAACAGATCCGACGTTAGTTACACATTCAATCACCAAGCGCTGTAATCGATAAGTGAGTGTTAGAAGTTGCGAGATCATGTTCCATTAAGATTCGTTTCCCTACCGCATTCTGCATACCCTCACCAGCCGTTGTCTCTGCCTACTGACAACGGCGCTACTAGGCTACTTGATTAACTAAGCTTTCTACAATTTACTAGAGAAGGAATTTCATATCAATGTTAGATGATTTTTGAAGTTGGGATTTTTTGTAGAGTAGGAATCAACAGTTGGGAAATTTTAAATTTGTCTGTACAAGTACTTTCATAATAGAAAGTAATGGGGTAAAGAATAAGCCTGGAATTTCCCAACTCCAGATCTCAAATCGCACAAAATTCCTAACTTTCAAGCTTTTAACCAACATTGGAGGGACCTACAATGGAAGGGGTGAGTGACCTCCCCCCCCCCCCC
>CABEEJ010000913.1:53024-131544 GCA_901482245.1 Timema douglasi | reverse complement strand
GGGGGGGGGGGGGGGGTGAGAGGGGGAATAACTTTCAGGAGTCTGGTATGTGCCGATGCGCACATTTAAAGAATAAAAGGCCATTTATTTTGTGTATTGCGAAATCTGTACAGTAGCCTAAGCTACGTACAAAATGTAGTAATTAGTCTAATTATTTTGCACGTAATATTGCATAGTGCAGTAATTATATTGTTGTAGTTAATATCCCCAGTAGCCTATAAAGGTTCATATAGATTAAGCTGTGCTCAAGCTGAATAACTAAAAACACATATTTGTTTCCAAATAGCTGACACTTCTTAATAAAGGGCCCTCTTTTATCCCGGAAGGTGTCCGCTATTAAGAGATTTCACTCTGTGTCTGTGTATTATATATTATATAACTGGCAATGAAGACAGAATTTTAATAGTGTGGTTTTGCATTATTTACTAGCGAATACTAGACTACACGAATTTATTCGTCCTTTTAATATCGTCCCTGTGAAAAAAATAATAATTTAAGGGCACCATCAACTTAAAGTAAAATATTCTTACGCTGCTGTATTTCTTATGGAAATGTCGGCTTTGAAGTTTCAAAACCATTAAAACAATCTTCAGTTATCTTATTATTTTCTGTTTTGAACCCGTTAAAATCACTTTATTTGTTATGTTTATAACCTTTTACTTTGATCTTAGAGCCGATACATTTCCCTTGAAACCTTAATGAAAACAGGTTAATAACACCTTTTAGAGAATTTGTTTGAATATATAATAAGAGAAACTATAATGTAAGGTGTGTAGTTCGGCAAGGACATGTTGATACCTCTCGCCTCCATTCTAGCTTGAAACATACTTTAATTTTTTTTTAATATGGTTTTTAAATAACGAGGATTTTCTGTACATCTACAACCCGTCTCGGTGCTCTGGTAGGCGGCCATTTCAACTTAATTTGCTGATAGCTATATCAAGATTTGTTCTTTAATCTAGGTTATGAATTTATATTATACCAACAATATTTGACAGATAAATAGTTTGACTGGTCGTAGACAATGCCTGTTGTTTTTACTTCCTTCATGAATTAGTTTATAAATGTTTAGTGTGCTTTCATATTATTTATCATCAATATTAGTGTCAGTTCGTAGCGTTGAGTAAACCAGGATACAGCAGATCCTCAGACTTACGGAAGTTTCAGTTCGCTCCTTGAGCCAGGTTAAGTCCATCAACACAGGTTCGCTAGTGTCAAAGCTCAGGGATAAAAGCACTTCCAAAAGTGCAGTTGCTAAACGATTCACTTTTAACATGTTCGTCATAAAGGGACCAATGTAATCGTAATGTTCAGTCCGCGTAAACCTTTTGTTAGGTAGAACTATGTGATTAGGGGGTTGGGTCGCCACTTGAAACAAGCTTTGTGGAAACCGGCTGATTGACTAGAGATGGATATTTGTATCCTATCTGTAGTAAAACCACGTTTAAAGTGAGCTTTTTTTTTNTGTTTTTTAATTCAACTAGCGATCCCCGTGTTGAAGGACTCAATCTCTCCCAATGAGCGCAGCCCTTATAACCTGGAGGTCGAGGGTCTAGTGCAAGTTTGTCTGTGGCCTTGGCCTGTTTTATAGCTTTGGAATCTTTGAGTAAATAATTTATTTTTAATTTTGGCATTGCGTCTTACTACCCGTTTGAGCTATCCACAATATTTATTAGATTTAAGGTGAAGGAATGAGGAAGGTAGCGTTTATAGAAAATGTACTCGCATTTGTACGTAGTAATAGTGAGAAACCGTTAAGAAAAAAACGCCCTTAATACAAAAGGGTTGGATTTGAACCCAAAACTCCTCATCACCGGCAAACAAGGCTATCTGAGCTTGACGTCCAGGTGCCCACCTGTATAGGCAATGAGCATATCTAAAGTATGTGTATACTATTGTAGATCTGTCTATAATACATTATAGTCTCAATCAGGGGTCCGCCATTGGTCGAACTCGCGGTAACGTTCAATCGATAGCGTAAGAAAACTATCTATCATACGATGCAAGACTAATACATCGTCATTAAAGGTCGATTTTTGTCTTATAAAGACACGAATACATCAAGTAATTTCAAAGAATATTTGAAAGGGTCCAAGCTACTTTGATTAGTCATAATCGGTAACAGTATAAGATATTAATTTAACAATTTACAATGAAAACGAACATTTTATTGATTATATTTTTCCCCAAAAGGGGAAAGGAGGGATGAGTGACTGAGAAGAGGTTGAATTTAAGGAATAAATATTTTGTCTAAAAAGAGGTCAGGCTATTGAGGGGTGGAGGAGGTAACATATTGATGAGCTATATACCCTATACTCATGTCATTCCCGATAAGGGGTGGAGGAGGGGGGGGACTAGTGGTACCAGGGTACCAGGTCCGGGACTTCTAGGGGCCCGGGCCCAAGATCTAGATTAACAATTTTTTGTCATTTAGTAGATGAGATAAAAGAGGTATAAAAATAAAAGATTAATTATAAGTAATAAAATGCCCATCCATTATAAAGAATATTGAATGCCCAGCCCACGTTGAGGTTTACTCTGGAAGAACTTACTGGCATTTGTCATATTGATATCATTGGTTCGGTACAGTCTTGTCCTTTGTTTTGAAGTCTGTTATTTTTGTAATGGAATTAAATTTGGCACGTGAAGACGTTTGGGCAGTGAATCAAGTTCAATTTAAATTCAAGTATTTTATCATGTGCGTAACATCTCAGTATTCAGCTAAGTATTAATTTGCGTGCGATGGTTTGTAAAAATGAGATTTTTTTTTAAACCTGTATAAACCTAAGTCAAGCAGTGGTGGCGTTATAGGGGGAGATGGGAAGGAGGGAACTTCTCCCCTTCTTCCCGACTGGAATAAGCTCACCTTCTATCCTGGAATAAACTAATCCATCTATAGATTTATTTCACTTCCCTCTTATTTTATCCAACATTAAGCTAAAAAAAATGGCTTTGTATCTAATTCCAAATACCTTCTAGACTCTAGAGGCATCCACTTTTCAAAGATTTGGCAGATAAGGAAGGACAACTCCAAATAGTTATAGGGGGCAATTAATTTTGTTTTAATAATCCAGGTGAAGACCACTCTATAAAGAGTTATATAAGCAGCCTATTTTAAAAAATTTCATAAGAGAAGATCACTCCACGAGGGCAGCTCCAAGTATCCTCAACGCGTATCCAATTTTCAAACATTTGCCGAGGGAGGGTTCCCAAGCCTCCCTTTGGCTTGGGGGTCAAAAAACCTCAAAAACCTTTTTGTGACTATTGTAAACCCTGGACACGTAATTAGAGTAGAACAAAATAAGGGGCCCTCGCTTTGTCCCAGGTACCGGGCCGGTTCGAGCACCTGGCGGGCCTGCCTGTACACATCACAAGGCTTTGTTAAGCTAATCAATTCTAGCAGATTACGGTGGGCAGGATATGAAAAGCGAATGGGAGAATCTATAACCTTGTTCAGTGTATGGACTGGTAAACCCAATGGGAAGAGACCAGTGGAAAGACCTAGATGTAGATGGGAGGATGACATTAGAATGGACCTGAAAGAGATGGGGTGTAATGAGGTGGACTGGAGAGAACTATCTCAAGATAGGGATAGGTGGCGTAATTTTGTAAGTGCGGCAATGAACTTTCGATTTCCAAATGCCATAGAGTAAGCAGGCCTAGGTATAGACAAAAATAAGAAAAAAAGTAAAATGAAGAATCGATGGAGGATCGCGGGACCTTTTATAAATCTATAAGTCGATAGGGACGACCATCTGGTCTAAAGCACTATCTAATTACCAAACAAATTATTTATTTCGTTAGTTCAACTTTCTATTTTGAGTGTTTTCGTATTAAACTAATATTGCCATGGTATAATTATTATCTTCATTTAATCTAACATTATTGTTTCAACAAAATGTAATTTTAAAAGAAATCATCATTAGTATTTATTGTAAAAATGCATGTATGAAATTAAACTTTAATTTTTTATTTGGTTTTTCTGTACTAGGCTCTTAGGAGACTCTGGATTTGCACTTCAATAAATTACTGTCAATTTTTTTTTATTGTGTCTTAACTCTCTAACCGGGCTTTCCGGAATTATTTGCGCCAGTGAGGTAGTAGGGTGGATGAAAGTAAAATCTATAGGAAATGTACCCGCATGTTAGTAGAATGAGAGGGGAACTATTTTTTTTAAAGCAGCTCTCGATAAACTCGGGCTGAATTCGAACCCGCTATCCCCGTCACTGGTAAACCCGATTAGACGAACTTGACATCCCCACGAGTTTCTATTTAATAATTAAAAGTTGAAAACCCTTTATTTATTTATTTATGGTTATCATAATTATGTCAGGATCCCATTATATATTTTTGAGGATGTTTTCTCAAACATTAAAAAAAATTGAATAATGTAAGTGATGTAAATCTACCCTTAGATAAATGCAAGTAATAGAGAAAAGATTCCCTTCCACTGTCCCTCAAGCCACTCTGCCTGTGATAATACGCTTTTCCTACTTATTTCATCACTTACATATTTCAAAATTGACAGAGCCGATTTCTACCTGTGATAATAGTTTCCAGGAATGAAGCGTCTGTTATTTGCTATCCCAATCTTTCTTCCCTTTGCCAACCACCCCATACCTCCAGTGTCTGGCAACACTGTAGGGTTAACTGAACCACAGAATGGTCAATTGTCAATTCAACGTGTCTATCAAGACGCAATGAAGGGAGCTAAATTCAAAAATGATTTCTTTAAGTGGTCAAAATTCAAACATTTCTGTCTATATTCTAACAATAACGCGCACATTTTATGAACAGCATTAGTTGTGCCTGTTCGTAGTTTTGGAGATATTATCACAAAACCTTACAGTGTGACCAGCTTTGACAAGATAAGCCAGTTTGCGTCATCAGTAAAACGAACAAAAACAAATTTTAGAGACAGATGGGTTTGAAAATAGTGTTTTTTATAACTTCTACAACTGTCAGAGTAGGCCTAAGCTACCGTGAATTAACTATAGCTCGAATGATGATGACCACATTGAAGCCAATGCCAGACGCGTTTTTTTACAGTTTTCAAATTGCAATCGATATTTGATATGTTGATATCTAGAATACCCGTAATTTGTTAAATCCTCCTCTACATTCTCTTTCATCCCACTCACCCATACTCTTCCAATCCTACGTTCAGGCGACCAGGGTAATTCATGTCAAGAGTTCGTCAGGTCAGGAACTCTAGACTTCAGCCAAGAAAGAGCTCTGCTTAGAGATGACGAGAGACAAGACAAGTCCCGCTATGAAAGTAAGCCATGCTACCAGCTTCGGTGGCCAGGTGGTCTAAGGCGTTGCTTTTGCAACAGACTGATTGTAGATGACTGTGAGATTGGGGTTTAGTCACGGTTGGGTGCATTGATATTTTTTTAAATGGTCCCTCCCCCCCCTCACTCTATCAACGCAAATGAAAGTGCATTTACTCTAAATGAAACCTTCCTCATCCCTAGCACATTATAGTGATGAGTACATAGGCATGTAGCCCAAAAGGTTAGTAAGGCGCGGTGCTTAGCGAAAAAAAAGAAGTCTTATTAAATGGCGATTACTGGTGAGTTTCCTGTTTTCATCCTATCTCCTCATATTAAGTCTTTTTAATAACTTCTGCATGTGTAAAATCATAAAATGTATCAAGAAAAAACATTAACAGCAGCGAAGCTAAAAGGTAACCTAACAAACTGATGAGGTTGTTAAAGTTTCACTTGACCTTACCTTCTTGAACCAACACTGGCTTGCTCTCAGCGACTATAAATATTATTCAAAGTAACAGGAAGAGAAGTGTGACTGCTTAAGTTGCATAGATAGAGGGTCAGTGGTGATGGAACTGGAGGGAGGTCATCGCCCCCTGGAAATAATTATCCCCAAACCTCTGGAATAAGCCTATTTCAAATCCTCTGATATCACCGAATATGAAGCTGAAATATGACCTTAAATCAAAGTTCAAATACTTCTAGATGTGTTCAATTCTCAAATATTCACCAGATAAAACAACTTAAATAGCTTTTAGAAGCATCTAACTGTAAGAGAAAATCAGGAAAGAAGAAATCTAAATAGTTTATAAGGCCATCTAGGGAAGGACCACTCCAAATAGCTTCTAGGTGCATGCAATTTTGAAGAATTTTCACGAGAGGACTATTTACTTAAAATCGTTTCTGAAAGTATTCAATTTTAAAATATATGTTGGTGGAAGACTAGGGCCTACTTCAAATATCTTCAAGATACATATAATTTTCAAAAAAAATGTTAGAAGAGGGCCATTCTAAATAGCTTCTAAGAAGATTAATCAAAATATTGTCGGGGGGAAGACCATTTCAAATAGCTCCTAGAATTCAGGCGAGAAGCAATCTAAATAGCTTCCAGAAGTATCCAAGTTTCTAAAAATTTATTGGGGTGATTACTCCAACTAGCTCATAAAAGTAATCTAATTTTCAAAAATAGGGGGAAATTCGTGAGGACCTCTAAAAAAAGAAGCTTTTAAGGGCATGCAATTTTCAAACATTTATAGAAGAGGGTAGGGGAGGTTGGAACGGGAGACGGTGGCATCAAATAAAAGTTCAAAATTCAAAAGTGGTACAACAGCATTAACCTGGAGTCACCATTTTGATATGCTAATTACTCAAAACGGGTACGGGTATAAAACTTTTTCTTTGTGGTACAAAACGGTACAAAACTAGTACAAAACTTTGGGATCAAAGAAAGTTCAAAATTCAAAAGTGGTACTACAGGTTAATGGACGTGAGACTGAGGGGAGAGGCAAGTATTATTATTATTATTATTATTATAAACAATATCGACGGCCCTAAAATAGACGGCTGGGAATCTAGGACGCGATGTAAACAGATCCTACTAATCTGGCAGTTAGAAGACGCGTTACCTCACCTCTTACCTCAAGTAAACAATGACGGATTACCTACAACTTGGGAGTGGGACAAGGGTTTCCTCATCTCGACTGTTTGTCTTGGAAACCCAGAGTCGTGGAGTCATTTATTTGATACTACACAGCGTGTTACTGGGACAACCCCTCCCCCTTCCTCTACCTAAACTCAGGTTGGGAAACATCCTCCGGGTACCGGATGTGAAGTAATCGTTATTAAATTACTACCACTTCATTAGGTGTCTTCCACGAGACTCCCGAGTCGACCATATTTGCCAGGAGCATGTCCGCTATCCAAGGTCATAATAGGGATTTATATTTGCTCAATCATATTAGGTTAAGGATGCCACTTACCTAGAGAAAGATATACTCCCACCTTAGTATTTATTTTGGAAATGGCAGTTATGAAGCTTCAAAATTACTAAAATAATCTTAAAAAATCTTAGAATGTTCTTATGTGATCCTGTAAACACATGTCTTTATTTGATTGAGTAAGGCTGGATCTATGTTCCTCAGAACTGTTACATTTTGTGGGATACGTCGATGCAAATTAATCCTATACTATGGTGATACCTCTTACCTCCATTTTCGCGTCAACTATATTTTGAAATAATAAACCACTTCTTAAATAACGCGAGATTTCTTGAAGTCTGCAACACGTCTCAGTGACTCGGTAGGCAAGAACCGTTCTACATTTACTAGGAAGGATATAGTGGTAGATAACTTAGTGTAGAGTGATTATTTATCGTCTAGCGTCAAATGTCCCATAATTCGGGCATTACAGCATTGTTCTTAGCGATGTAAAATTCTTGTTAACTTTCCGCTTAGTCATATGTCACGTACACATTCACTTTCTCCTTCTGGAGGACTTTCCTTTCCCCGCGAGATGCTTCCCTCGACCACTTCACGAGCTTTTAACTCGTCTATCATGTGTGCGCACGTAACCACGCAGAGTATTTGTAGCGTGAACAGGAAGTAGCCGGGAGCGGCTTTTCCGCGGTAAACGTGCCTACGGATAATAAGTGCCAGCGCGATCCCCGTTTCTAAAAAGTCTTCATTCCTTTATCCTACACTAAACTACCATATATAATACTAAAAAAAAGTATTAGGGAAATTTAAAATTATTTTTTTGATTTATTATCCTACTTAGGGTCTTATGACTCCTGGATATATATTAATCTGGTACATAAATATTTCTATCTGGCGGATAAGTTAAAAGTGCGTCTTATGACTGCCAGATAGCATTTATCTGCCAGATAAAATGTATTTATCCATCACATTTTTATCGGGAGGTTTAAGTACCTGATAACTTTTATCTGGGAGTTAAAATCGTTGTTGCCATAATGACGCGTTGTTTTTAATGAGGTTTCGCCTATCAGAATCTGTTTTTAGGTTAAAATCTTGGTTCACGTGTTTAGTAGGCACAGGCCCAGGCCCAGGCTCTAACTGTATATAAGGTTAGAACATTTAATTCACACTTTTATATAACCTGACAAGCTATTTGTAGAGTTATATTTATATAATACATTATCAAAATGTGAGTACAATAAATGACATTTTGTAAACGTTGTACCAAACTATTAACTACATTTTGGCAGACACCGAAATTAGTACTTGCAAAGCAACTTAGCTTCTGCGCCCACGTGACGCCATCTGTTTACTCGCACTCGTTTAGCCGCCATTATTTAACAAATGTTGAGCGTTCTCACCACTCGCTGGGTTGTAGCGCTATCAGCAGGGCTTATACGCATGCGCACACCAGTAAAAACCGTGCCAACCTTGCGTGTTCTAAATACAAATATATTTACCCCTCTGGCAGATAAATTCAGTTAATAAGACGCCTAAAACATTAAAGTGGCTGATAACTTTTATCTGGTAGATGACTTTAACCTCCCAATAGCAATATTTACGCGGTAGTCATAAGACCGGCCCTTAAAAACCAACTTAATTCTAGGGCACAGAACCCAGTTTCCCTACAGCCAGTTCAACTCTTTGAAAGGTGAAGCCCCAATTTCACCAATGATAGTTTTTAAATTCCGTGTTACTCTGTTTAATAACGTATTTAATAATAATGTTTGGGGTATAGAAAGGTTGTAAAATGGAAAGCCAATCTTGTCCCCGGCTTAGGTTCAAGCCCCGATCTCTCCATCACTAACACACTAGCATACTACGAGCCTGGCAACCTTGTGACCCTAGGTGCAAATTTACCCAATGACACATTTTTCCTCTGTTTCACAACTCGAACTCAAGACACTTAGTTCAATATATAGACTCACTACCTACTAACTGACTCGTAGGGCTATTTTATTATTTCATAGTGACTCTGTTTCGATCAACATAATGGATTTTGGTGGAATAAGTTTTTATTGTTTACCTTTCAAACAAATCGTCCACAATTAGGTTCGTTTTCTTAGCATTGCGTATTATTTCCAGTTCAGGTTATACGTTTATGTACTAATTACACCAATGGTTTTAGGGATGTGGTAGGCCATGTCTAAAGGAAATGTACCCATATTTGAGTTGAGGGAGAATGGAAAATAATATTTGCAAGCACCACCTTCAGTACACCCGACCAAGATTCGAACCTCGATCTTGCCGTCAACGACAGTCTAAATGCCGTTAACGTTATAGTCTATATATAGCGGCTTATTTACAAGGTATTTGAGAGAGAGGCTCTAAGCTTTTATTATATAACTTATAAAATGTTGCCATCCATCGATATAAGTGGGTGTTACGGTCGAGTAAATAAATTAATGGCCGTAAAATTTACATCAACCTGATCCACTGAGTACCAAGGCCCCATCCTCTTTCTACGTTCCTCAATGGCGGGGCAAACTCAACGTCTTGGTCGTAAAAAAAGGAAAGGACTGAGCGTACGTAGTGCCATATAAAACCGTGTGTTTTACAAGGAGAAATAATTAAGTTTTATGGTGGTATTACTGACGTCATCGCCTCGTGTCGCAGACCAAACTCAAATTGCGCATGCGTCAAGACTGTGACTGGAGTCGCACCTTTAGCGCCGCGAGTATCTGGGTAATAGGTACAGGACAGGCCCTTGCTGGAGTCGAGCAAGGAGTCCAGAACTTAGAGTCGTTCCCCTTAGCCACGAATCTCATGGAATGGGCATCGTCAACATAATTTGCTCGAGCCTGCCTTCTTGTGCAGTGTTACCTGATCTCCAAATAACCAGTTTGGCACCTTTTAAAAGTTGCGGTTGTTGTTTAGAACCAACGTTAAAAATCCTTTAGAGGACTTGGAAATACTAGCAGAAATACTCATTAAATATTCTACCAAATATTGTGGTAGGAAAACGTCAATTTAGCAATAACTAAAACGCAATTCAATATTGTTTCTATTGAAATGTAGCGTGCTTTTAAAGATGTATACATATTTATCACCAGTCATTTCCATCGTTTAAAGTTTTTTTATTTTTATGGCCCCCAATATATCCGTATACTTGCACTAATGGAGCATAGATTAAGAAAGCGGAAATTGGAGGACCTGTATTCACATTTGAGTGGGGGGAAGGACAAAAGAGAATGGGATAGTAGTTACGGAAAACACCCGAGAGGCGAGTTTTACTTGTCTGTCGAAACAGGTTCAGTAAATGTCGGATAGAGTATGGCAGCAGATGAGCCAGAGAGGTGGAAGTGGGTCAGATAGCGGGGTTCCTCTAACTGGGGGTCAGGACATCATGGCCCGGAGGGTCCTTTGCACCGTTACCGCAACACCTATACGAGCCGAGTGTGGGCCATACCGTGTGGAAGGATGTCACACACACATACTCGCACGTGTGACGTATTGTGGCTGAGTGGGAAGGGAACCGCCACATTACATACTCTTGGTTCCATGCCACAGGTAAGATAGTTCGTACGCTTAGCACAAAGGCTGGGGATGGGAAAAACCCCAGTCATTGCACCAGTTCTAAATATCAAGTTAATCTAGACTGGTTTTCTGGAGTCAGAAAGGTGGGGTTCAAACCACGGGCGGCTATAGTGAGGGTAGTCTTTCATAAATGATTTCCCACTTCCACTTCATGCAAATGTGTGTACATTTAATAAAAATTATACCATCCTCATCCTTTCCCTAATATTGTAAATATGCGAACATCCCGGAAGGGTTGTAGGACGTGGTAGAAATAAAATTGATATGAATGCCTCGCCCACTTGGTCCTACAACGCAAGGCCACCGCCCTGAACGCAGGGGTCCGTATGGTAAGAAACATCAAGGAGGCGTATTCCTGAATAATTTGTTGTCATCGCGAGTGTTTCCACCCCTTGAGTTTCTCATTTGGCACTCCCCAACTATTCGAAACCCAAACCACGTGAAGTGAACTCGAGCGGTTTGTCTCGAGAGGGTCTACCCACTTAAAAAGTAATATCTCGAAGGGTTTATGATCAAAATAGTGCGTGAATCATTAGATTGACTCTCAATTCAAGAACTTAAGAAAAAACTACTTCAGTAATTAAGCGGCTTACAAGAATTTACGATGATGGGGTTAAAAGACACGATTTTCGGAAAGAAACGGCGCACAATTCAGTCAATAGAGAAACTCGTAATGAAATAATGACGGTAGCTATCACGAAATAACCAGATAGGTAGCTACTTCAGAAAATACGGCGTGCATTCACAGTAATTGTTTTCAGCCTTGTTTCGTGGAAAGTTAATGTCAGGCCTACAAGAAAAATAGTTCCAAAAAATGGCAATCTGGCATAATGTATGAATAATTATGAATATATCGAAGGATACATAATATTGAATTCCGTAAAGGGCCCCATACACCATAAGTCAGAATTGCCATGTGTATGCAAGTATGGTATAATGATCAGTACAAACTGACATGTGTATTCAAGTATGGTAGACTTGATCAGTCCGAACTGCCGTGTGTATGGAAGGACGGGAGAATGATCAGTCCGAACTGCCGTGTGTATGGAAGGACGGGAGAATGATCAGTCCGAACTGCCGTGTGTATGGAAGGACGGGAGAATGATCAGTCCGAACTGCCGTGTGTATGGAAGAACGGTAGACTGATCAGTCAAAAGTGGCGTACTGATGGATTGATGATTTTCCACCAAACTGGACTAGAACTAGAGATCTCAGTGTATATGGAGTGCGGGTGGGAGGTCAGTCCAAATTATCCGTCACTAAATGTCATGGAGCAATGATCTATGTGTGTAGATCTACTGTTTTGATTTTGTTACACGTTTTAAGTGAAAAGTAATATATTAATTGTCTAAACGCATTTCTTTGTATTGTGCATTCGTGGTTGTGAATATTCAATGGCTTCCTGACTCTTGCAGGATATTAATATAATAATTCTGTCTTCGCCTTAGTAGCCAATCTTTCTTCCCACATGCTCTTTTCAATTTGCTTTTTTATCTCCACTTTCTAACAATACACGTGTGCAACTGCAGAAAACAAAGTTTTTCCCATATTAAAGCTAAACACAAAACAACGTCCAGCATCAACTACTCTCTACTTCAGACTGACATATTGTGTATGCAACGCTTCAGACTGATCAGTTCAGACCGGATCAATCTGAACCAAGAATTGGACTGACCGTGTGTGGGCAAAACCTCAGTTCAATTCAAACTGATCAAATAAGACCGATCAGAAGTGAGAGCTGGAGTGATCTTGGAGAGTGTGTGTGTGTGTGTGTGTGGTGGAGGACTGGGGGTGGGGGTCATTAAAAAAAGCCTTAACTGGTAAAATTGTTTCCTAGTTCCAAGAAACTGTTCCGATTCACCGCACCGCGGAAGGAAGGGTTCCTTTGTGTTCGCAGGCTTTTTAGAGGGTGTTTTATGCTGAGGGAGGATGCAGGTGGTACAGACTGATGGGTTAAAGGAAGAAGGGGCTAGGAGAATGGGGTTACTATGTTCAATAGTTGGGAAAGAGGAGAAAGGGGTTGTAACGTTTCACAACTTTTTTTTTCTACTGCATCTTACTACTTGTCCGGCATATCTACAAATTTATTAACAGAAAACAAGACTAAAGGTGTTTGACATTTAGTCCACGTGCTCACCGATGCAGTTATTTCATAAATGTCATGAGCAAAACGACAATAAATTTGATTTTTTTTAATGAAGAGAAATGACACCCTTGACAAATATTCTCGCTTACTATTGCGACTATACCATGTGAATAAATTTAAGCTCTTTATGTTTTACTGGAAAGCCATTTTAATTTCTTTTGACCCAAAAAAGTTTTTCTATAAAAACTGCATAATCACTTTCCTATACTTGCGTTCCCTACACTCTTACCTTTAAGAGACCTTTGTTCCATTCCAGATCTACCAGATAATCTATGTTTTTCTTTGAGGGAATTTCTTGTGCTCAGCGCTACGGTTAGTTTGGGTGAGTATAGAGGTATGAGCTAGAATGGTTGAATGTTCATATGTGAACATCAAATGAATTAGTTTAAAGCAAAGTTTGACACCGAAAATATAAATTCACTTATAATCAGTGGCGGCTCGTAGCTAAAATTAGTGGAGGTGCTGCTTCAAAAAATTTTTAGCCTTTGTTTTAAAATTGTGAAAAAAGGGAAAAACATGTATAAAGAGAAAATTTATTCAGGAACTTGATAAAATCTTAACAAAAAACGACTTTTTTACTTTATCTTAAATTGTTACAGTTCAAACTTGATCTATTCATTAAAAAATTAAATCCATTCTTCCTGTTTTAGTTTGCGCAAAAAGATCAATAAGTTTCTCCTTGATCTATGAATGACAAACGAGGAAATTTTTCTCCATTGAAAGTACTGCAAGCACATTTAGTCTTTCTGTTAAGTAGAAGAATCGAAAAAAAAATTAATCAAATAAAATAGCTGGAAGCTGAATAAGTATCTAATTCTACACACTCTTCTACATTTTATCATATTCAAGAATATGGTACATGGTTTTTAAGCACAAAACACACTGAATAAAAAAAAAAGCCTCCTTCCACAATCACGCCAGAGCCGGCACTGCGAGAGCAACAGTGCTCTATCTACCTGGCAGTCCCGCCTTCCTCCCCACTCCCAGCCTATGTGCGCACGCACACAACAGTCAAACACCACGTCGCTGGCACTGTGAGGCGCACAGTTCCATACAAAGATTTTTGGATTTTTTTCATATACCGGGGGATGGCTACTGAAGTACTGACATTAAGCTTAAGGAATATATATTTACTACAAAAATAAATAAAGAATTAAAGAAAAAAAAGACTCATTATATTAAATGTTATCGATAATATCAAGTGGAAATAGGAGGTGCTGCTGTTCCGCAGTGCCTATACACAAGCCGCCAGTGCTAATAATGTTAAAACATCGTTGAATTTTGAAGGTAAGGAGGTAGTGCAAAGGGGTGGAAAGAGGTGGGCCGGATACGCATTTTTACACATTTCACCTCTTACTATTTTCTATTTCTAATTGTTCCTTGTTCTATTTTCTAATTGGTTAGGCGTAAATAGCTATTTTTCTTAAACCTTTTTACAAGAGCATTTTTTAAAAAAAGCCATAAAGATTAGATTAAAATTATTATTTAATATTTTACAAAACAAAAAATGAATGGATGACTCTTTAAGTTGGCTTAAATATATTCACGCCATCGGTATTTTTCATCTTGTAAGAACCAACATTTTATTTTATTACAGATAAATATCGCTCTTCCACTTAAAATACCCCAGAGCGGCAAACTTTTGATAACCTCGCAAAACACAAGTTTAAATTTTGAAAGCCAGCTTTTTTCAAACTAATTAGAAAAAATGTGATAATTAAAAATATTTAACTTACCTTAGATACAATGAATACGGTTAATTTAATCCTTGGTTTCTTGCAAATCTTTCAAGATATTACCGCATTTTATCAAACACCTACCATAGAAGTATTTCTCTTTAAAAAAACACTACACACCATTTTAATTGAGCACACACTAAAATAAAATGAGCATTATTTTTTTAAAGATAAAACTACACAACTGTATATCACTTGGAAGCACTACCACTTTGAAACTCCCGGCCGTATTGCAAACATTTCAAAACAAACTAGAACAGGGACATCGCAGTGTCGTGAAATTAAATAAACACTTCCTTTCGAGGAAAGTATACTCGAGAAACTGAAATGAAATCAGGACTGTCGGTCGACAACCGACAGGTAGACAGCATATTTTTTACTACACCCCACCTTCACTTTGAATTGTGACAGGTATTTTCGACACTAGCGCAGTCTCTGGATGGGAGAGGAAACTTCGTTCAATATTTAAAGTAAGAGGCCAGAACTTTTACACAAACAGATAAGTTTGTTCTAGTGTAAAAAAGGCAATGCACAGGGTTACAACATATGAACTTTATAGCCAGATAAAAACCTTAGTTTAAGGTTTCCCATAAAGAGGGAAATACATACATACCTAATTTACCGATAGATGGTAGGTGGAATATTTATTTAATTTAAATAGAAGTTGTGCTCGAGTCGCCTGTTACAAACAGTTCTTTCTGCACTTTACTACATTCTTGCGATCGCGTCGCCGTCACAGTTACACCCGTGGCAGAAAATAGCTACCACTAAGTTCCATCTGTCGAGCGGGAGTGAGTGTGGCAGGTTCTATTCCGAATAATAATAATAATACTATAAATAAAAAAGTGTGCTATTATTTAATCAAGCTTTTCTTAAAATATTTGAAATATTTGAGTGTACTACAAAAAAATGTTCTCCCTAAAAAGTGATAGCAAATAAAATTCTGAAAATAAATATGATTGACGTTTAGGAACACCTTGGTTGTAAACCTCTTTCATATTATAATCCTTTTTTAGCATGTGTTTTCAAACATAGCTGTAGGCCTGCTCGTCACAATGTACTCGTCATTAATGGTCCCAAAAGTTTACGTGAACCTAGCTATAAAATCTTAAGGTGATGCTTGATGGTGCGAATCGTCAAGATTTTATGTGGCCATATTTGAAAACTTTAAGTTGCTGCACGAGCATACTGTGGGGAATTTTTAGTTGTTAGCATCTACTAAAACCTTAAATTGGTGTACATCCTAATTTAGATCTTAGATTTCAAACAAATTCTAAAAAAATATCACATTTTCTGTCTCTTGGAGTACCAATAAATCAAATTTAGGACACCGTAATTTGGAAACCTAAAGTTGTGGCAAGAACACACCGTGAGGCATTGATGGTCGGGAAAATCTACTATGGTCCTAGATGGCTGTGCAACCTAATTTATATATTAATTTTGAAAAATCATCATCAACTCTTTCCAGGCTGTGGTCGGGTCAGTTTAGTAAAATGCCTCCATCTTCCTCTTTTCTTCCACTACTTTTCTTAATTTAATTTCTTTCATTCTTCTCTTCTCACTTAAACACTTTCTGTTATAGGCTCCTCCCATCTCTTTCTTAGCCTCCCTTGCGGTCTTTTCCCCACATACTTCATTTCCAAAATTTTATTTGACATCCTTTCTTTTTCCATCCTCATTACATGCCCATACCATCTCAGTCTTGTTCTTCTACTAACTCATGTACTCTCTGCACCCCAACTCTTCCCCAGATAACTTCATTCCTAATCTTAATTTTCCTCGTGACAGCTAACATGCTTCTCAAAAATCTCTTTCCCATATCCTCCTCTTAACTAGTCTCTTACATTAAATATCCATGTTTCCGCTGCATATGCGACAATGGCTAAATGTACGCCCTGTACAACACTTCCTTACACTTCAAAGGGACTTCCCTTCTCCATGGCAGGTCAATTACGCACCAATCGAACAAATCTCTGCCTGCTGTCTCTTATAATTAAATCCTTCTGCATCCACTTTTCTCCTCAATTCCACATCCAAGATATTTTGTGTTCTGTAATTTTCCCATCTCTACTCCATCCAACCCTATACCCTTATTAGGCCTTACCCTCTTCCTTGTCATTACCATCACTTCTCACTTTGCCATGCTAAATTTCATTCCACACTCTTTCACTTCCTCATTCTATTTACTTGTAGTTGTTCCTATACTTCCTCTTCCTTCTCCTCCCATAGCATCAAGTCATCAACAAACAGCATGGCTTTCATTCTTTCTTCCTCGAGTTTAGCTGCCACATTATTCATAACCATTTCCATTATCATTACAAATAGTAATGGCGAAAGGGCCCTTCCCTGCTTCACTCCATTTTTATTTGGAACCATTCCATCCTTACACTCTCCATCTTAACACAACTCCTGTTGTTCTCATTCATGCTTTTCACTCTCATTACACCTTCTCTTTCTACTTCGTCCTCCTTCATCACTTTCCGAACTTTAGTTATATCCACGCTATCATGTGCCTTCTCCACATATATAAATACCATTACCAACTCTTTCCCATATTCTTACCTTTTTTCCATCAACTGTCGTATGACAAAGATTAAGTTTATTGTAGACCTTTGTTCCCTAAATCGGTGCTTCAAATTCCTTTCATTTTATTTCTCATTCTCTTTTTAAGTATTTTCTAATATGGTTTTGTACAGTGGTGCATCAGAGTTACTCTCCTTTAATTTGTACCCCTCTTCCTGTCTCATTTCTTGAAAATAGATATTATAACTCCCTTTATTCAGTCTTCAGGTACCTTGTTCTCCTTCCAAACCACTCTCAGCACCAGTGACGGCTCGTAGCTAAAACTAGTGGGGGTGCTACTCCAGAAAATTTTTAGCCTTTGTTTTAAAATTGTGTAAAAGGAAAATAACATGTATAAAAATAATATTTATTCAGGAACTTGATAAAATCTTAACAAAAAAAAAAAACTTTTTTACTTACTTTTGCTTAAATTGTTACAGTTAAAGCTTGATCTATTCATTTAAAAATGAAATCCTTTCTTCTTGTTTTAATTTGCGCAAAAAGTTCAATAATTCTTTCCTTGATCTCTGGATGACAATTGAGGAAATTTTTCTCCATTGAAAGTACTGCAAGTACATTTAGTCTTTCTGTTAAATAATAATAATAATAATAATAATAATAATAATAATAATAATAATAAATAATCTAATAGAATAGCTGGAAGCAGAATAATAATCTAATTCTACACTCTTCTACATTTTATCACATTCAAAAATATGGTACACGGTTTTTAAGCCCAACATACGCTGAGTAAAAAAAAAACTTCCTTCCACCATCACGCCAGAGCCGGCACTGCGAGAGCAACAGTGCTCTCTCTATTTGGCAGTCCCGCCTTCCTCCCCACCACACTCCTATGTGCGCATGTGCACAACAGTCAAACACCACGTCGCTGGCACTGTGAAGCACACAGTTCCATACAAAGATTTTTGTATCTTTTTCATAAACTGGTGGATGGCTATTGAAGTACTAACATTAAGCTTAAGGAAAATATATTGTACTACAAAAATAAAAAAAGAATTAAAGAAAAAATGACTCATTATATTAAATGTTACCGATAATATCAAGTGGAAATAGGGGGTGCTGCAGTTCCGCAGTGCCATTACACGAGCCGCCACTGCTCAGTGCCATGTAAAACCATTGCATAACTACTTCACCTGCTGCTCTTATCATTTCCCCACCCAGTGCTTTGTCTTTTTTCCCCCCCTCTTTAATGCATCCTCCACCTCTTTCCTACTATTCTACTATTTATTCCTGCTCCTCTGTTTCACTCTCATTCCTTTCCTCTTCCGGGTTGAACATTTTCTCAAAATATTTCATCTATAGTTCCTTTTATTTCTCTCCTGTCTTAAACGTTCTTTCTTTATTTTTAATCTATGTTTCTAACTTCTTGTATTTTCTCTCTCCTACTGTTTCTTACTTGGATACATAATATTTTCTTACTTTCTTCAACGTCCTGTTCCAGCATTTATGTCAATTTTTGGACACAATTTCCCGTACAATTCACATTGTTCTTTTCCTCTTCTCCATATATTTTTCCTCTGTTTCCTCATTCCTATTCTTAAAACTCTTTCTGAATGCTTTATTCTTCTCCTCTACTTTTTCCTTCACCCTGTAGTTCCACCAGGGTATCTCCTTACACTTCCTCTTATCACTTGTCCTCCCACATACCTCCTCTGCCACTCCCACCAGAATATTCTTAAGCCTTTTCCATTCAACCTCTACACCTTGTATCTCATTATTGGGTATTAAGCTTTTTGCCTTTCATATGTACAGATCTCTTTCCTCTTAATTTTTTAACCTCCAAACCCTTATTCTTCTTTATTGTCTTTCCACCTATATCCTACATTCCCATCCCATTACGTTTGCCCCCAACAACCTGTGCACTATCTAAGGGCGCACTTGGCATTATCTTAATAAGATCTGCCTTTTTTTTCGCCATTCATGATAAAGTGGTGTTTCACCGACTTTTACTCCCCATCCCAACTGTATTTAGGGATCTTATAAATTTCTCTTTCCTTCTTACAGCAGCTGTTTGCCACTTTAATTTTATTTCTAGCATACAACTCCAACAGCTTTCTACCCTCCTCAGTTCTCTCTCCCCAACACCTCCTCAATCCTACTCTTGCATTCATATTGCCCAATACTAACCGACACTCGTTTCCCATATGCCTTTCTAGGTCTTCCTCAAACTTGTTACTTTCTTCTGCTGGACAGCCGAATTGTATCACCCCCACTTTATTCCCCTCTGTCATTTATTGTTATCTTCATTATTATATCGTCCATCCCTGCTACCTCCCCCTGCAGCCCTTCTTTCACTACAAAGCTTACTCTGTTACTCCTCCCTTCATCATTCCCCATCCAATGTAGAATGAAGCCATTTCTTACTTCTCACATGCCGCTCCCTCTGTACTTGGTCTCGCTCAGGCCCAGGACAGCCACTCTGCCCTCATACATCAACTCCATAATCTCTTCCAGTTAGTGTTCCACTGTTCATAGTCCCTGTCCTTAGCTTATGGCTGTCAACAATTCTTTCAATCCGGCATTTTACTATTCTTCTCGGGTATTGGTTTGTTTCGTCCACCAGCTTACTAAGCCTGTCGTGGCCTACACCTGAGCAGCCACTTATAGGTCCTCAGGTAGACCTTCTCTTGGTAGTAGCCTTACCCAACTGAGACTATGGGCGCTGATGACAACTTAACTCATCACCAAGCCTCCCACTCCCAGACCACCTAGCTGGAAGCCAACTTGCCAGACCCTGACCGGTCTCCTGTCTGCATCAGACCTGGTTTCCACTGGGGTTCAAACCAACCTCTACCAGGTTACTTAGATCCCGAGGTACACCACTTGGCGGCGAGATCAAGATTGAGCAGGAGTGGCTAAGCGGCACCCACTAGGCAGATTACATGTATTACGCGTCACTACCCGGTTAGTTAGAAATAACCATCCTTAAATATCACATTTTCAAATGCTTGTTATGTCAATCACTCAACTTTTAAGGTGAGCTCATTTGAAAACATAAAAGTTGCAGCCCAAGCACACTGCAGTCGGGTATCTTTACTATAGGCCAATATGGACTAGGTTAATTTTAACTTCCCACACATTACATTTAAATTAAGTAGATTACTCCCGAAATGAAGGTTTTCCATATGCTATATTTAAATTAAGTAGATTACTCCCGAAATGAAGGTTTTCCATATGCTATATTTAAATTGTGTGTATATATGTGTATATATATATATATATATATATATATTGTGAGCCCTGATGCGATACTACACATCTCATCAATCAGAAATCATTACTTTAAGATATTTATCTCAAAAGTGAATTTGGAAAGATTGAAAATATTAATTGTAGATCATTCTAGTACTTTCCACATCCTCTCTCTCTCACCACCTTCTCCTCCTTCCCTCTCTGAACATGTGTTTGTACTATATAAGTCTGTGTCTCACAAATATGGTTACTCATTGTATCGCTGTCTTTGAAGACGTGATGAGCGACGCTTGGTTGTTAGGGCTTAAATTACACCTTTTTTCTAAATTCCCTTTTGGCTTGATAACATTAATCTTTTCAAAATAATTTTCTGGGACTATAAATTTAAATTGTTTAGATGGTGTGTGGATTTTTATTTACCAACAATCTGGAATAAAGAAAGCATCGATTTCTATTTGAATTATGTCTATTGAAGAAATTAAATTTTGTTCAAGCCTTAAGATAGTTTCTGCTTCAGCACTTGGTGGTTTGCCACCGAATTAAAAAAAAGTGGGTTTCAAAATTTATGTCTGCCTGCACTCTGGGGTTACAACTAAGATATTTTAGTGGATTTATTAGATCTTTAACTCGATTCTAGTTCTAAATGGAAATGTTTACTTATAACCGATTTGTGAAAATATTTTATACTTTGTACCTGTTTTTCAGGTGAAATTACTACAAACCTGTTTGGGAAAATTTGTTATTTTTAAGAAATATTTTTTATAATTTTGTTCTGAGTGGACATTTAAGGAATATTTTAAATAAAATAATAAGTAAAGAAGTGTTTATTTGTCGAATGGATGATTTTCAATTATTTTTTAAAGGATTAACCATTTTTTTCAAAATTTACATCTGAAAAGTGTTTTAGATGAGTAACAAAATGTTTATCTCTCTCAGTAAAACTCATTTCAAGCTAGTTTATTGTATATCTCTGACTGCCTCTGTGTTCTAATGGTCAGATTTTATGGCTACACATCTAGAGGTCCCGCCCCTTCCATATTTTCTCCGAAGAAGTGGGTCTGAAACGGGATCAACTCAGACTCGTGAGGACAAACGAGGAGCTAGAGTAATTGAACAAAAAAAGTACTGACCACGATCTAGAAAAATGTGACTAACAGTTGGGGGGGTTTGTTGTGCTGATTACATGACACCCTTCAGAGATGATGATAATATCTTTGCCAACAGACAGCGATGACTTAGTAAGTATGGCTCAACTGTGAACTAATGCCATGAATATTTCTTTATCGAATAGATATTTTTGAAAATTTTGTTTCAAAGTAGATAAGATTATATGAAATTTATGCACCAAAAACTGTGGCTGATTGAAAATAAAACCCAGACAATAATATCTTAATTTACTAACAGATGGGCTATTCTCATTTTTACAATACATGAAAGGTAAAATGATAATAAATGTACCCATGTTTGTATGGAGGCAAGGATGGAAATAATTTAGGGTAAATGTTCTCAGTACACCTGTTTGGAGTTTTAACCCTTTACTCCTCTAATTCGAGCCCAAACTTCCTTGTTATAGGCAAAACACTCTATTTAAGAGTTGACACATTCTTAGAGCACACAACAAACAATGTGGATGGTGTTTCGCTGTTTTCAAGAACTTTTACACACGTTTTTGTGCATTGCATTTCACTACCCATAAAAGCTACCTACATAATTACACTATTATGATGATAAGTCAATTTTACTTTTCTGCTAGGAGGCATATGTACAATCTCAACTGCCACTTCTATTAATAATTTATTTTTCTCTTTCATAACTGTCTAAACCAACAGTTTCCAAAGTGTGCTCTGTGAAGCATCTCCAAGTGCTCTGCGAAGAAATCGAAAAGAAAAATAATTAAAATAAATGTGACAAGATCTCCAAACTGTAAATTTATGTGACCAGGAAGTGTGCATAGGTAAGTATTGGTTAGAGATTATTTAGCTTTTGCAGCGCGTGGTGAAGTAGAGTAGGTAGAAAGTCTTATCAAGGCAAAGTGCATGTCATGCATCACCTCAGTCAGCTTTGCCTGCTCAAATCTTCTAAACCGTGCAAAACATCGAGAACGTCGGTGAAGCACACAGACTGCACGCAACGAAACCAGACAAAGAAACTCGACGATGACAGTTAACCCCGTCTCTGAGAACTTCACCGTGCTTTCAGATATGATTGTTAGTTTCGACACATTTCCGGAATTTTCTGGGAAGTTTTGATTCCATATTAAAACCCTCGTATCTTTTCGCACCTCCAGCCTCCAATCAGTTGCAGTTCAATCAGTAATCAGTCGTAAGTCGAAACTATTATTATTTATTTATGCTTGTGGTATGTGATTTTCAAGTTAAGTGTGTTTTTTTAACAATAACACCGATACAACTTTTCGGATCTTCTCTTTTGAGAACGAAGCACGTGACCGTTGTGGATTTTTTATCGAACCTATATAGGAATTCAGAAAATATCATCGATTCCCTTTCAATAGATAGCTGGCTGAAATCAAGACCCTTAAAAGAAAAAAATCTCAAACCCTCAGTGACAATACCTCCTGTGAATGCTGATAAAGTACAAGAGTTTAAAAGAAAATCAAGTTTTGGGCGGAATCAATGAAAAATTGAAATCTAAACAGCTTTTATTTATTTTTATTTACATTTCTCTGATAATAATTATAAATTAAATTCCGTTTTCGTTTTCTACTTTTCGTATCAGGCATTTTGAATAGTAAGGAAACTGCAAAGAAGCTATGAAAAACTTCTGGGTCAAAATGCACTTGTAAATTTGTCACATATAATTCCAAAGAGATAGAATATTAAGGACCAAACATTAGACGCGAGCTGGAATGATAGCACAACTAAAGCGCTTTATCTGCTTCATACCAGTGACCATGGTGTTATTACTTTAAAGGCATTTTTATTTAAAAAAAAATTAGATTGGCGATAGTGAATATATAATATTTTAAAATTTATTAACCCGTTTTTGATTCATGCTTATGTTGTGTTAGTTAAATTACTAGTCAGTGTTAAAATTCTGTTTAGTAACTGTTTTAAAATTAACAAATATTGAAAAATGTAATATTTAGTATGATAAAAATAAACTGTTTGATCATTTTTCAAAGTCTTATCCTTTATTCGAAGCCGAAGTAGATTTGACCTTCGACTTCAACATTTAAAAGCTTCACACACCATTATACATTTTTTTGTTACAGGTTTCTTAGGTTTGAGTAAGGTTAGCAATGCCATCTATTTTAAGAGCCTAAAGCTCAACACATTGCCAGAAAAAGTATGCACAGCCTTGAGAACTGATTCCAATTCTAATTCTTAATTTATTTTAGGATTCCTGTTCTGGCTCTGGTCCTTTATAAATAACTTATTTCGACTGTTGGTTCAGGTTTAGATTCCACTCCCTGACTCTATGAGAGCAATTTTCAGGAGTTGATTTTGTTATCGCATTTGCAAGTTTCCAGAGTTGTACTCAATGAATAAACTTATTTGTGAGGGGAAATACACGACATCTATAAATGATGTAGGTAGCCATTATTCACTAAGCTTATAACTAAAGATACTTTAAAATAAAATGTACTGTTGGAAGAAATGTTAGGTTTTAACTAGAGATGGATCAAATCCACTATTTCTCGAATCCGAGTCTACATTTTATTTTCGAATCTCGAATCCGAATCCTAGCAAATTGTTAGAAATTTTAATGATTTACAAATAGACCTATATTACACAATATAGGCCTAAGCTGTGAATTAAAATTTATTTCAATCATGCTTTCAATTTTAATCAACCCCAACCACCCCTTGCAAAATACAGGTTAAAATCCAGCTAAATTAAACAATCTAGACTCATATTATTGTTTAAAAATCAAATCAATCAAAATTTGAGTGTCTTTTAGTTATTTTTAAAAGTGTTGTTAGAATGAGTTAAGTTTCTAAAAAACATGTGAAATAAACAAATTAGGGCTAGTTATTCTTTGATCAACTTTAATCCTCATTAAAGGATTATAATTTATTTTAATAAGAAAGCAAAAATAAAAATAAAAACTGATATTTTTAACAAAGACTAAAACAACACGCTTAACAATTTTAAACATACATTGGAAATAGTGTACTCAATAATACATAAGTATGTTTTATTATTATTTTTATATATATCCATTATCTATCATCGCGAAGAAAACAAGAAATATATTAGATTCTTGCGATATATCGATTTCTAAGAATACATTATATATAAAACATGAACATATTTCTGACTCCAATATGTTCATTTTTGTTTTATTAGGCAGGACTACGTTTTAATATTATCACAATTACTTCAATAATATATTTAAAAAATAATAAACTCTTAAAACTCAAGAGCGCTTACCAAGTGATCAGATTACCTGAATCGATTTTAAACAAACAATCAATATACAATAGGTAAGCTTAAATAAACAGACAGTTTGGTCGGTGTCTGACTGTTGACAGTATTTATTTTTTATGAAACCCAACAAAATGTCTAACTTAAGGATCGTATGCAATAAATTGGGGATCTTTGTATAGTAGCAAATAATTAAACCTAGTTGGGTAGTAAGAATTAACAGTATCTTTATTTTAATCATCATTCTGGTGAGTAAACATAATATACATCATGGCAGCTGAATTTATATCGTGTGTACTGTGTAATGGTGACTGACTTTGTATCATGTGTAATGTTTTCTTATTTCTGTTAAAAAAAACGTAATTTGTTTTATTTATTTCGAGTTTATTTGTAATTCTAGGTTTGATTTTCAGTTTTTGAAGAGTTTTAATGTGTTCATTAAAATATTTACAAGATTGTTTGTGAAATGAATATTTTAGAAGTGAGCATATGCTGAAACGGTGGGCAAGTCCAAGTTTCCCATAGAGGTGGGAGGGTAGGTTACTAGGCATGTAAGATTTTCCTCATCCAACATTAAAAAAAAAAAAAAAAATTATTCATGCTAATCTCTTTTGTTCGACAAAATAAAGATTACGGATCAAGTTGTGCTTTTCAAGTAGGCCTAGCTAAGTAATTTTTGAATTCAAAATATTATGCTTTGTTAAGGAGGTGAAAGATTCAAATTTCGAATACTTTTCAGGATTTGGTGGATTCGAGGGGCCAACTCTAGTTTTAACTAAAAATCAATTTTGTTATAAGGATTGCAGCTCTCTAATGCCAAAACAATCTAATACTTTCAACCAGCTTAAATTGATCCCCTGAACTAAGTATTGTGTGTTATAGTGTAATGTTTTTCTGATAAAAATTTCCTTTTGTAAAATGTATTCATATTATAAAAAGAGCCTAACATTTTTCACTAAAAAAATCAAAAAAATCACAGAGGTCTATTTTGTAGCACACTGTAACTTTACCAGCCAGCCTCCCTTCGGTGTCACTGGACTGGTAATTCAGTGTTAATTGATGGCTGAATCTGTACTTTGTAGTTAAAAAACCATGGTAAATCTACAAGTGAGTGATTGTGTTTAAAAGAAGGCTTGTTTGACCGTCTCAATTAAACAAGTGGGTGAGATGAAGCTAAGAGCAATATTTGATGCACAACAGACATTAAACAAATAACTGCAGGCTGCTAACAAATTTTTAACTCGAGGTATATTCGAGCCCTTTTATTTTTCATGTAGAGCACCTTCAAAATGTTATGGTTTGTGCAAAGCCAAAATATACTAGGGCCAATATGGTATTTGGCTCACAGTTTTGCTTTTACTGCACTCTCTTAGCATAATGATTGCCTGCACTTAAAACACATTCCAATGGCTTTATTAACTATATTTTAGTTTGTATTTATTAATAAAGGTACAGATCGATTAAATATCTATTTCCTTAAGGATATCCTCAATGTGAATAACTCCATACTTTGGAAGTAGGTACAGGAAAACTATGACAGGATCATCCTTATCATTGTTTCTTGTATGTTTCTTCCATGTGTGAAATTACAGCTTATACATCGCAATTACATTAAATATATCAAATTTAAACTTACAATGTATTTCCAGGGCAATTTTATTCAATGGAGTATAAATGTAATCTGTCATTTTTGTATTGTTTGTATGTGTTTGTTAAAATTAAGAACTATAGTATGTTTAAATGTGTTTGTCATTAAAGAGTCCAGGTTTCATGTAAAGCCACACTGGATGAAAAATAAAATAAAAATAACATATAATAGTGTAGCCCCAACCCTGGTGGGTTTTAAACACTAACTCCTGGGTACCCTGTGCTCTCAGCCATGTTAAGAGTATCCTCAATTGGTTTGGAATTTAGATAATGGACAGTATACTGTAAAATGTGGTAATTTTTAATTCAATACCACACATTACAAATGATCCATGCTCTACTGTTTTGCTAAGAAATTGGTGGGAAATATCTTCTTTCAGGAACTAGCAGCCACCCTATGCACTTCATCTGCCCCCTCGTCTTCATCACCAACCTCTTCACTCTTCTCCTGACTCTTTAAACCAACGTACGGTTCTATGTCTAGCTTTAAAGTCTCCACAGAAGGAGGGCACACTGCCAGGCATCGGGTGACAAAGGGGGCCTCTCTTTTGGGGGCCACGCTCAAAACATCTTGGATAATAGCGGCAAAATTTGCCTCGAGCTGTGAAGCTTCCATGTCCAGCTGGGGGAATAAAAAATAAAAAATAGATACACACAAATCACAATGTTTAGCTAGAAATAATCATAGGTTTCAGGAGTCAAATGCATTGAACAAAATAAATTTGAGATATGCCTATCTTAAAACAATTTTGTTAATGGATAAAATAAATGAAATATTTAATATTAAGTTGATGTCTGCAAGTACTTAAATTTCAAGTAAGACAGTTTTATATAGGCTCAGAAAATTCAAGCTGCTTGTATAATTGTATGCTTCATTGTGTCTGGTGATGAATAAGAATTACTTTTTTTAGTACCGTGTCTTACTACCTGTTCGGGCGATACGCTTATTTAATAATTACATTAATGGTTTTAGAGATGAGGAAGGCTATATTTTAAAGGAAGTGTACCCACAGTGGTATGGAGGGAGTGGAAAACCATTTTGGAGAAACCACCCTTAGTACACCTGACCGAAATGCAAACCTCTATCTCTCCATCATTGGCGGTCTAGTGCACTGTGAAAGTAGCGTGTTAGACCATGCGGCCACTGAAGCGGGTAATAATAAAAGTTACTTTCTCTATATTTGTCTGAATGTTGTTTATGAAATGTGCAGTTGGAATATGATATCTTCAATGTATAAATATTAATACCATAAATCTACAGGTAAAGATTCAATTCTAACAAAATAGAAATTCATAAATAGCTATGTTCCATATGGAACCATGAGGTATTACCATAATAATGGAAGGAGGGTATTACACTATCCATTTTCAAAACGAGGGATAAAAAAGTGTAATGAATATCTTGACACAAACATACTATAAGATGTTAACTAATTTAATTTTTATGAGACTGATGCCATATGCAGAGGAAATAATTGGGTATCATCTGTATGGATTTTGATGAAATAGATTTACAATGGATCAGATTTTTACTATTACGCAAATATTAGACAAAAAGTGGGAATACAACATGATGGTTCATCAATTATACATAGATTTTATAAAGGAATACAATTCAATTTAAAAAATTAAATTATATAAAATTTTAGTTGTGTTTGGGATCATACCCAAAAAACATATAAAGCTATGAGGTATCCTTGACTGATATGTGTGGCAGGGTGCGGGTTGGATGTCACTTATCAGATACTTTTGAAATACACAATGGGTTGAAAGCATATGCACTTTCCCCATTACTATATAATCAAGCCTTAGATTATGTACGATATTAGAGGTAATACAATAGAGTAGGGAAGAGTTGACATTAAATGGTATAATGCAGCTTTTAGGACATGCAGATGATTTAGCTTCGACGAGAATTTTTTTTAAGGAAGCTGTTGCTAGAGATGCAGAAATTTTACTAGAGGCTAGTAAGGAAATAGGTTTAAAAGTGAATGCTGAAAAGACTAAGTATATGATCA
The DNA here is from genome assembly GCA_901482245.1 of Timema douglasi. Lineage (NCBI taxonomy): Eukaryota > Metazoa > Arthropoda > Insecta > Phasmatodea > Timematidae > Timema > Timema douglasi. The sequence continues at coordinate 103,051 of CABEEJ010000913.1, read as the reverse complement.
CAGAGAGAACAAAGATTGGGGACAATCTTTTAACTGACTACTGCAAACCACATATAATTTTATTGGGTTAATGAGTTTAAATATTTAGGAACATTTTTAACTAGCAATAATGATATTAGATCTGAAATTAGGAAAAGTATACAGTCGGGAAATGAATGCTATTACTCGGTCAGTAAGTTGTTAACATTGCGCACAAATGTAAAATTCAGAATATACAAAACAATAATTTTATCCCTAGTTCTCAATGGGCGTGAAACGTGATCTCTTACGCTACATGATGAAAATAAATTTAGGTTAGTCGAAAACAAGTTTCTTGGAAAGATATTTGATCCAAAAAGGGATGAGGCTATTGAGGAGTAGAAGAAGTTACATAATGATGAGTTACAAACCCTGTATCATCAAAAGACATTGTTAGGATAATCAAGTCTCAGATTACGGTGGGCAGAACATGTGGAGCGAATAGGATAATAGAGAGTCGTATTCAAGGTACTGACTGGCAAACCCTATGGGAAGAGCCCATTAGGAAGAACTAGATGCAGATGGGAGGGTAAAATTAGAATGGAACTGAAAGAGATCAGATGTAATGAGGGGGAGTGGATATGACTAGTTCAAGATAGGGTTAGGTGGCATACTTTTGTAAGTGCAGCAATGAGCTTTCGAGTTAGGCCATACAGTAAGTAGGCAAATTGTAATTCTAAAGATGGTTTTATTTTATTTTCAATATATTAGTTATATTTTTATTTTAAAATATTTTAAAAATTTGAATATTTGATTTTTGATTGAATAGTTAAGTTTTAATATCAATCTATATACTTATTGGTCAACCTTGACTCAAAATTCGGGAGCTTTCCAAGAAGATCACTCCATCTAGACTTGGGAAAAAAACAACAACTTGAGCTTGAAACTCCCTTTTAATAGTTAATATTTTATTATGTACAGTAAATAACTATTTTATTTGAAAATATACATTGAAACTAACACTGGGTCCTTTGATATTTCAAATCCTTGGGACCCTTAAGGATATCATTAAGGATTTCAAAAATAGCCGTTATCTTCGTTATCATCATCATGTGACCGGCTCAGTTTGGTCAAATCTCTCATTTTCCTCTGTCCTGCCAACATTCTTAAGTTTCGAATTGTAATTTGTTTTAGAGCAATCATACTAATTAATAGTGGTTTGGCTAAATATAATTAAAGGTCAAGCTAACAACCATAAGCCAGACATTTAATTTAACATTTAGTTACTCTTTCTATTTCCTATAGGAATTAATGTGGATACCAATGAGAAAAAAATGTGATAAAGTTAACCCCATGTTTACCCTATTTCCAAAGATCTCGATTCTGATTTGGGATTTATGGAGAAAATAAAGATTCAAATTTGAAAAAAATTGGTTAGGATGAAGACTTACCTTCCCGACAGCGACCTCTATCCGACCAAAGTCCTCTTCGTGCTCATCCTTAGATGAGGTGTACTGGATACCATAGCGAAACTTGGACACCATGGTCGCCAAGTCTGCTCCTAGATTACCTGGACAACCATTCCAGTGATTACTAGAAGAATTCCAAGGGTGACTGAACACAACCTTGAAGTGCCTCTGGTGTGGACTTGATCATTCAGAGACATGTTTCAGATTATATCTAAACACCACTAGGAGATTTTTGTTTGAATCAAGGCGAAGTAAAAAAATGTGTTTTTGTGTGGTGGTAAGAGTAGGTATAACAAAGATTTTTGGGCACATAGAGAAAAATGCCAAGACCACCTAATTTGGTTTGCTGATGGCAGGAAGCTCGAAGTTTGAGTCCTGGTTTGGTGTAGTGAGGGAGGTTTTTTCCTAAATGATTTCCCACTCTTGTTTCACACATAAGTGAAAAAATTTCTTCTAAATTCGACCTTCCTTATCTCTGCCACGTTGGTCTTGTTGAATAAGAAGAGCACAGATGAAATATGACACAAAATCTCAGCAAAATAATCCCTGAACTTTTCCCTGATCCAAAAATTCAAATTTCTCAACTAAACCCTTTAATGGATTTGGATGTTTGAGGAGTTAAAATCCCATTTGCCTTAAATAATTGTTTTTGAAATCCACTCAAAATTAAATAAAAATAAATTTAACTAAAGATCATATTTGAATAAGATAAAATAAAGACCACTCTCTTCCCTCTTAAGAAAAGAAAAACCAAAAAACTTTATTTGGCCAATCACACAATCCCCTGTAATTTCCAGATTTTACTTTATTGAGGCCACACTGTAAGACTCTGTGCTTTATATATATATATATATATATATATACACTAAATGAGAGTCCTCAAGAAACCCTTCAATAAAGCAATAAGGCTTTTAGAAAATATTTGATTGTTTTGTTTCTCAAGTTTGGCCTACATCTGGCCACGGCTCATGGGAATCATGACCAAAGATTCAGGAGACCAGTCGATTGGCGCATGTTTAAAAGTATGTTACCAATGAGAGTGTTTTTATGAGTACATTTAAGATCTCATAATAGCCGGGTGAGGAAGGACTCGTCACTCTCATTCGTGACAAGTATGTCACTGTTCATACATACACTCTCAAGTGTCATGTGTTTTTAAGAACTTTTCAGAACTTTACATCAGCCACTCGGTTGATTACTGTGGTTCTAAATAAATATATTTTACACCTGCATTAATGTTTTGTATTAATTAATAATTTATACATTTTGTGTTGATGGTCTCACCCTCACATTATTGCTAAAGTGTGCAGTACATTAATTTAAATAATACAAAGAATTTAGTCAAATAAATAATAATTTAGAGACATACTGTTTCATTAACTTAATTACACTACCCTTCACAATCAACCCCATCCACTATGTGATATACCTGACTAAGACTCTAATTGAAAATAAACAATATTAGCTCTATGCCAACCTCCCTCCATTTGTGTACTATTATGGTTGGATACAGGCTGACCTCAAAAGTGATTTCGGTGGCTATGATTGTTTTTGCGTGTAGCAAAATCATGTTACAAAAGACATAAAGGACAAAAACAGGAAAAGGACATTGGATGCGATTATATAATATATATCTATAAGGAAAACCTCTTTTCGCTTTATGAGGTAGGTAATTGTATTATATTTGGAAGAAGGTATAGAAAAGATGGATAGAAACATATTAAAGGGGACGAACACAATATGGCTTTTACAATTAAAAGAAGAACACAGTTCACACTTTACATTGCTGTCATTGGACAAATCGCTAATAGTTGCCTCTTAAGAAAATTGATTGGGGGGATTGGGTGGTGACGATAAATTTTCTTTAAGAGGCAATGGCAGCGATGTAAAGTATGAAATGTGTTCTTCATTTCATTGTATCATTATTATTAGCACCGCGTCTAACTACCCGTTCGTGTTATACACACTTACGCTAATGTGTAGTGGTAGGGTGATTGTGAAATGAAATGGAGGACCTACAGTTTAACGTGGAATCTGAACCACGGTGGAGGCCTGGCATTCCCCACATTCACAAGATGTCTTGTCAGAGGTGAAGGAAGGGTTTGGTAATCAGATAAATCTGTGCCAGGACCGAGGATTGAACCCCGGCCGCCAGCACAGAAGTCTGACACCTTACTCCTAGACTGCCAGGTCACCCCATTTCGTTGTAAAAGCTATTTTGTGTTCATCCCATTATGTTTCTATCCACCTTTCCTATAAATTCTTCCAAATATAAAACAATTACCTCATAAAACGAAAAGAGGTTTTCCTTATAAAGATACATTATATATTCACATCCAATATCCTTTTCTTGTGTGTGTCCTTTATAGTATACCTTTTACATGTTCCTATCTGTGCGTCCTATCATTCTTTAAAATTTTCCATTTCCTCCCTTTTGTGTTTTTTGTAGAGATAGGCCACTCAAATCTTCAAATACACCGAATCCTGACAAGTATTTGAGATTCGAGGCTACAGTGTTTTATTGGATTCGATGGTTGAATCTTTCACCTCATAAACAAAGCATAATATTTTGATTTTTAAATTAAAAAATTACTAAGTTAGGCCTACTTGAAAAGCACAACTTAATCCATAATGATTATTTTGTCGGACAAAAGAAATAAACATGAATAAAATATATTTTTTTAAATATTAATTGTTAGGTGTAAAAAATTTAACATGCCTAATATCCTACCCTTCCACCCCTATCGAAAACTTGGATTCAACCATTTCAGTGCATGCTTACTTCTGAAACTTTTACCTCACAAACAATCTTGTAAATATTTTAATGAACATATTAAAGCTCTTCATAAATTGAAAATCAAAACTATAATTACAAATAAACTCGAAATAAATAGACCACATTATGGTTTTTTTAAGAGAAATAAGAACACATTACAAACGATACATAGTCAGCCGCCATGACATATATGTTTACTTGCCAGCAGCCAGAATGATGATTAAATAATACCCAACTGGTTTTAATTATCAACAACTATGCAAAGAATCCCAATTTATTTCATACAATCCTTAAGTTAGATATTTTGTTGGGTTTCATGAAAAATAAATACTGTCAACAACAGTTAGACCCCGATAAGCCTGTTTATTTACGCCTAACGGTCTACGTATCGTATATTATTATTATTATTATTATTATTATTATTATTATTATTATTATTATTATTATTATTATTATTATTATTATTATTATTATTAGCACCGCGTCTTACTACACGTTCGGGTTATACGCACTTACGCTAATGTGTAATGGTAGGGTGATTGTGAGATGAAATGAAGGACCTACAGTTTAACGTGGAATCCGAACCACGGTGGAGGCCTGGCATTCCACACATTGACAAGATGTCTTGTCAGAGGTGAAGGAAGGGTTTGGTAATCAGACAAATCTTTGCCGGGACCGAGGATTGAACCCCGGCCGCCAGCATAGAAGTCTGACACCTTACCCCTAGACCGCCAGGTCACCTATCGTATATTGATTATTTGTTTAGAATTGATTCAGGTAATCTGATCCCTTAGTGCTATCAAGTTTTAAGAATCAAATAACGACTTGCTAATTTATAATGATTTTAAATTGATTTTAACTAAGAGTTTATTATTTTTTCCAAATATGTTTGTGCTTTAAATAAAATGTATTCTCAGAAATCAATATATCGCAAGAATTGAATATGTTTCTTGTTTTCGACACAAAGATAGATAATATTTATATGATAAAGTAATAATAAAACATACTTAGGTGTTATTGAGTTCACTATTTCCAATGTATGTTTAATTGTTAAGCATGTTTTAGTTGTTTTTGTAAATCTGTATGTATTTTTATTTTAGCTTTTTTTTTATCAAAATAAATTATAATACCTCAAGATGATTAAAGTTGATCAAAAGATTACTAGGCCTAATATGTTTGTTTGTTTATTTCTAAAGTTTTTTTTAAGAAACTTAACTCATCCTATCAACACTTTTAAAATAACTAAAAGATGCTCAAATTTTGATTGATTTGATTTATAAACAATAATATGAGTCTAGATTGTTTAATTTGGCTGGGTTTTAAACTGTATTTTGCGAGGTGTGGTTGGGGTTGATTAAAATTAAAAGCATGATTGAAATCAATTTTAATTTACAGTTTAAGCCTATATTGTGTAATGTAGGTCTATTTGTAAATCATTAAGATTTCTAACAATTTGCTAGGATTCGGATTTAAATTCGATATTCGAGATTCAAAAATAAAATGTAGATTCGGATTCGAGAAATAGTGGATTTGACCCCTCTCTAATTTTTTGGTTTCCTCCTTTAGGAAGTTGCGTTGCACGTTTCAAACTCCTCCCTTATGCGTTCTGACAGAATGAAACCTAGGTCGGAGGATTGGGCGGTGCTGATCAATTTTCTTTAAGAGGCAACCATTGCCTCTCTGTCAAATGGCAGCAATGTAAAGTGTGAACTGTGTTCTCCTTTTCATTGTAAAAGCCATATTGTGTTTGTCCCCTTTTATATGTTTCTATCCACCTTTCCTATACCTTCTTCCAAATATAATACAATGATCCCTAGATAAGGAAAATTGGTAAAAGTAATGCATCTGCATAAGTGTGGCGATAGGATTGGGCAATCAGGACGATAGAAAAAGAAAAACAGGCACACATGGCTTTAATTTGAACCTCAACCTTCTTGTTCATAGCAAAAAAATTGTTGGGAGCCTGACACCCCAAATTGTATAACCAACAGTGCAAATCTCTACCCAGATGACAGGACAGACTAAGCCTGAGTAGTGAATTGTTCCAAGCACCATTCCATGAAATGACACCAGATTTTAGTTTATTTGGCACAAATTGTTGCGATATGTGGATGGTGTGATAACTTAGATGAGGTCAGTAGCACATTATGCTCTTGAGTGAAGGGTGCCGAGTTTGATTCCCTAAATGATCAAATAAATTGATCGCTAATAAAATTGAAGGCTTCCTTTCAATGATAAATTAACCAATGGAGGATTGTGTGTTGTGTCTGCTCTGTAGTTATGTTTATTTATATGTCATGTTATGATACAATCACTCAGTTCAGAAAGTGAAAATCATATTCCCCTCCCCCCAAAAAAAACTAATAGAGTTCTAGGAATTGAGTATTTGAATTTGTCTAACCCTATGCGCCTGAGCATCAATACCTGTTTTGGTAGTGGGAAACTTTCTTTTCATTAGTCCACGGAGTGAGGAGAGCTCGGGCAGGATGTTGAGATGTGCCACGACAAACTGGAAGTCCTGGAGCGACACCTCACCACTCTAGGCAACAACACAAGACAACTTCAAAGTTATGGAGAGAAAGCAAGAGAGATAATTCACTACAAATTGTATGTACTGTATTATACATTTCATGAACATATTCAATAATAAGACAGGAAGAAGGGACAGTGACAATTAGTGTTCAACAACGCCAAATATAATTTGTACAGCTCAAATAAATTATAGTTTGTGTTATAGGAAAACTATTATCTCATTTTATCTTAACTAGAAATGGGTCAAATCCATTTTAAAAATTCGAATTTTCATTTTATCTATGGATCTCAAATCTTGAATTCGAATTTTAGAAACTATGGTAAACATAAGAAATTAATTTCACTGCATTTATTCATAGCTTGTTATAAAGGTTTAAATAAAGAGAAATAGCCAGCACACTTACTTGAGCGGTACTGGAGTAGAAAGAACTCAAAACACATTTTTAAGGACAATATTTCACTGTCACAGATGGTTTTTTTAGGGTGTGTGTGCCAGTGAACTCTTGTCCTTAAAAATGTGTTTATGTGTTTTTTTTAGTGTTTTATATGAACAATTCTTACTCCAGTATCACTGAGGTAAGTGTGCTGGCTATCACTCATAATTTAAACCATATATACATCTATTCTAAATAACCTCAAGTTTCTATGGAAAATAATAATAATTAACTTTATGTATGAGTGTGTGAAAGAAAGGGTGTGGAGGCTTAAAAATTAAGATAGCAAAATGTATTAGTCAAAAAGCTTACTGTCCAAGAATGAGATGCACAGTGTGGAGGTGGAATGGGAGAGGGTTGATATAGGTTTGATGGGAAATTCAGAGGAGGTATGAGGGAGGACAAGTGTTTAGGGTAAGTAGAAGCATATGGTGGAATGACAAAGTGAAGGAAGTAGTGGAGGAAAGGAATAAATCATTCTGAATGAGTTTTAAGATTAAAGGACGTCTACTAATCTCGGAAAAAACATTTCCTGAGAATACCAGGTTAACCTGTCAATTTTCGGATTTTTCAGGCTTAAAAAAATCCTTCATTTTTATCCATAAAACCATTTTAATTAAAAAATATCTGTACTTGGCATTATGATAAAAAAAATGTATTCGTCAAATAAGGTGATTAATAAAGTGAAATATATTCTATTAAAAATATTTGAAATACCGACTTTTTTTAAAAATACATTGAAATAAATTTAGAAAATTAGAACAAAAATAACATTGGGAACACACTAATACATGATTCTTTATTGATCTAGTTAAAAAAAAGGGTTAAGATGGATCTTCCGCATCTGTCAGGTATAAAACATATTTACAAATAAAATCTATTTATTGCAAATAAATCACAATATTAATATATCATGACGACATGAGAAAAGAGTTTGTTGTGGATACTTGTCTACTCCCTAAGGCAACCGAACTACATTACAAATTGTATGAAATGTAGTAGTAAAGCTTTCTCGCGGCGTTAATATTCCTTTATTTTTCCATTTTCGATTAATCACAAATATTCTAATAAAAATTTTGAAATTTCAGTTTCGAGGTAAACATGTTTGTGTACATGGACTACTAATTTTTAAATTTCAAACCTCTGTGCGCGATAGATATTGTACAATGATCATAACAGACAGACACACCACACCGACTCTTAATTTTATTAATATAGATTTTCTCTTTGAAACGATTGTTTTATATTTTAATTAGTTCAACTGCTATTTTGACAAAATATTGGATTACTAACTTTGTTTAATGTGTGTTCATTGCTTCAGCTGGCTTGATTCACATGATACAAATTTATATTTCTTTTGTTATTTCATTTTGGCAAAACAGCATATGATTTTAAAATAATATTTAATTTTTGAATATGGCATTATTTTTATAAAGTGGATCTTTTTCAATATTCTATAATAAACTTATATGAATTTATTATGCTTTTAGTAAAGATCAACACTTAATATCAATCTCTATTGATAGCATATGTAAATAAAATATCGACTCATGTGCAAAAGGATAAACAAATAAAAGTCTAAATCTTAGTCTAAAGAAACTAATTTAATGATTTTTTAAAAATGTTTTATAGTAAATATTTGCAACAATAATAGTTTAAACGGTTTTATTGAGTGTTTAAAAAAAATTGAACATTAATACAGTATGTATCTCAAGTATATAGTAACTACCTTCTGTTAAGGCCCATTGTTAATCTTGACTTGGTACATTGGTGAGGCAGTTCCCATGGTGTTAGTTGAGAACTGTTGTACTGTTTTGGTGGGGTAGTATGTTCGAAAGGCCTGGTTGTGAAGCCTGGCATAGATGGGTACAGGTTTGTTCAGGTCCTTGGGAATGTTGTTGAAACAGTGACTGTTAATTTGCTGTCTGACAGAATGTGTATTCTGCATTACAAGATTATGCACTGTAGTTGATAAACTAAGTTATTTGTATTACATGTATATGTAATACACAGGGATTTTGTAATCCATTTTAGTGTTCTTGCTATTAAAGGGTGTAACTGGTAAGTGAAATGCACACGCACTGCAGTGAGCGAGGATTCCACAAGGGTATGATCCTTTGATATTTGAGGTATGTACTCAAGATTCTCTTGGGGTCAGAAAGTTTGGTGAAGATTAGGATATTGATTGTGAAGAGTGAAAGAACGTTTGAATGAAGCTCTTGGAAATGAACTGAGGTTTTGGGTTGGGTAAAACTGTTTTGAAACTTGTAGCCACTTTTGAGGATGGTGTTTATTTTGTGTGAACCAGGATGGTTTTGTGTTGTGAAAGAGATGTCTTCAGATTTCACTGGACGTTCATTTTTGTCTTTGGAGAGCGTTCTGGAGACTTGGTTGTATATTAAAGACTTGGGGTAACCTCTGTCTTGGAAGGTTGAGCTGAGGAGAGTTGTTCCTAATATTTAGCCAAATTGTTAGGTTCTGAACATATTTGTTTGATTTGTGTGGCAAGCCGGTGCAGTAGAGATCTTTGGGTATTTGCTGTGATAATGGAGGTTTTGTTGGTGATTAATGAGTTTGATATAAAAAGTGGTGCAGATTTTGTTGTTTTCAAGGAAATGATTGACATCAAGGAAGATGCAACTCTCCTGTGATAAGTATGTTGTGGATGAAGTTTAGGGGGCTACAGCTATTGAGATTAGCTAAAAAGATGTCCACGTTAGAGTATACTTACTACTAATAGACTGCCCATGCCTAGATAGTATCACTAGTGAACACAGCCCTCAATACATATAAAACTTGTGTGTATATTTTATACGCAGTCTAAGAATACTAAGTATATTATGGTAACACAATGTAAACAATTTATATAGTGGGTAAGTAGTTGACATCTTGGTTTATTTCTTTACAAGGGTTAATTTTCTTTATTTGTAGTGAACAATAAATAAAAATAATAAAAATAAATATGTAGCATTTTAAATGAACATTGCATGGTGATTATATTAAAAAAGTGTTGAAAGTGAATGACCCAACATCAAGTTTTAGATATTCAAACAAATTTTTATTACAAAACTTTAAGAAATATATTTTATTCTACCTTTATGACTCTCAAATTTGACGTTTCCAAAAACTTGTAATTTTAGTACAACTAATCAGGGAGGAATTTAGAATAAGCATTACCGATTAAAAAAAAAGCAAAGAAAATATAGAAAAAATCATCACAAATGGTTATCTAACACTCTGAAAGCCCCTGATTACAGTGAACCCTGAAACACCATTATCAAGTGCAATCTAAAAAAATATTATGCACTATATAGCCTTAGCCATCCCTCCAGTCAGCCAAAAAAGGATAATTGATTTACCTGTATGTCCTTGATGAGCTCCAAGTCACCGGCCAGGTTTGCACCAGCCTCTAGAGCGATTTTTTGAAGCTCAGGAGTTTTACATAAGGCGAGGATCGCTCTCTCCTCGCCCTGATCGAAAGCGTAGGGGACTGCCACGATACGATTCAGGTTGTCTAGGAACTTGTTCTGGACACATCCAAGAACAAATGTTCTTAAACAATCTTAAAGTAAACGAGGCTGATGAACCAGTATATATAAGTTTATTTTTTATTTAGCACCTCATCTTACTATTTGTTCGAGTTATACACTTAGGTACTAATTATGTTAATGGATTAGGAATTATAAAGGTTGAATTTAGAGGAAGTGAGCCTGCATTTATGTAGAGGGAGAGTAGAAAACCATTTAGGGAAAACCACCCCCAGTTCACTCGACTGAGATTCTAACCTCAATCCTCATGTCCTCGGCAGTCTAGCCCAACACAATTAGTGCGTTAGCTAACTACGCCACCGAAGCGTGTATAAAATAAAGTACAATGGCAAAGAGATTCTTGTTAATAACGGCTTGGTGAAAGTTAGTATTATGTACACCTTAGTGCAATTTTTTTTAAATCTCTTTCTGGTAGGATTCCAGCACCAAGTGAACAGCTGCATTATAGAATTGATAGGATTGTTAAAAGAAATTAAAAAAATAGCTTTATATGAAGTGGCTTAACCTTTCCCTCTTGTCTTTTGGATTCTCTTTTGAAATTCTTAAATCTCAAGAACTTGAGTAGTTTCTATCAATGACAAGTCAGACATGTTACTTTATGTTGTTTACTAGCGGTTTGACCTGTTCTTAACATCGGTAAGCAGCAACCAAACTATACCAAATAGGATGTTTAATATATAGCAACCAACATTTTTAAAGTTCCTTGTACAATCTTAAACAAATCATCACAATCCAAAGGCAATTTTTGCATTCGATAAATTAAATTTTTGAAATTATCTTACCTAACATCCAAACTGAGTGCACTACCACTAACAAACACAATATTTACCTAAGCATAATCATAAGATGTTAAATGAAGTAATAGTGTCATAGAAACATATTGCAAAAAACAAGCATTACAGTTTAGCCAAGAGTGTATATGAAATAATAGTAAAGAGAGACATATTGAATAAACGAGCTTCATGGTTCCCCAAAGAATATCACGGTTCACCTAAATGTCACCAGAAGGGATATATTTTAATTATTAAGTCGCTGCTATGTAGGTGCTAGCTTATCCTTTGATAGTTGGCTATGTAAATACAAAACCTTTTAAGATAATATTTACTTTTAGTGTTTTTTTTTTAAATTTCATCAGTCTATGTAAAATTAAAAATATCTACTATATATAATTTTTTCCCCCCCATTAGTATAGCAATTTAGAGACCACACCCCTTTAATCAAGTTATCAAACACCTATTTTTAGGTTTTTTCGCCAGCTTATGTAAAATTATAACTATCTATCATATAAAAAAAATATTCTCCATTAATGTAGCAATTTAAATGCCACTTCACCCCGGTTTAATCGATTTCTCAAATTCCTATTGTTAAATTCCAAACTTTATAACTTTAAATTTTCTTCTACAGTGAAAGATAATTTTTCTAATGGCTTTGTAGAGATTTCAAGCCACACTATCTCTCTACTCCGAACCTATTTCTGTTTCAACATTCCAATTTTGTAATTTTAAGACTTATTTGGTTTTTGATATGGTTCTTTGACATGCTTGCAAAATTTCAATATTCAATCCCACCAAAAATACTTGTACTAATTTCGAGCTCTTACATTTCTCGGTTTTCAATCTTGAAAGGGCATTTATTTATATTTTATTTGGTTATCTGATAGTGCTGGCCTAACCAAATTGTTTTGTTTTGCAATTAACTTTTTGTCCACTTAGAAATTTTCAATTTTAAGACTTATTTGGGTGTTTGGAGTTGTCCTCCTACCTGCCTGCTAAATTTAAATTTCCTACCACCATTAATAGTTCATTTTTCTGTTTATACCCTCCCCTATTTTTCGGTGTCCCACCTAAAATTTAAGGCCTTCAGGTTTTTATGATTATTTGGAGTGATCTCTTTACCTTCCTGTAAAATTTTAATTTTTTACCCTCTTCTAAAAAGCAGGGATGCAGAATATGGAATATGTCCGAACGCGCAAACTCAGTCCAGGGGAGATTAAAGCAGTCCTGGGGAAATTTGGGGAAGGGTAAAGCTAAAAGATTTTGTTAACTTTTTAGTACATTCAGGTTCTGCTATGGTAGTTTCATTTGTATGAAAAACAATGGCCGATGACACTCAACATTGATACTATCATTAGGTGCCATAGTGAGGCAGTGCCTGTGTAAGCACAAAGAGTTGGGATGTTTAGGGGCTAAGATAATGTGTAAGAGTTTTAGATAAGAAGTCAGAGATTGAGATAAGGGGCAAAGGAAAAATCTAATAATTCGATCTGGCTAAAGGTGTGATTGAGTGATGGGTCATCCACACCACAGGTGCTTGGTAACTATGGCGGGCAGGCTGGGGAGGGTAGGGAAGGGTGAGGGATGTTTTGTTTTAGTTTTAATTCAGTCACCCTTATATCGCGGCCTAATTAAACAGCAATGTGCGCACAGTTTATTTAAACTCGTGGCATGCGTATTGTAATAATTGTGTAGCCATGAAATTGTTGTATTTAGTGGACATATTAGGTTTTGTACATTGTCCAATAGATAAATGTTTATAACAAATTTGATGGTTTAGTGAAACAAATGTGTATTATGTCAACTGTGCTTATTGTGAATGGTGTGGCAGACATGATAAACTCAGATATCACAAATCTAATAAACATCCCCAAGAAAAACCTAGAAGTACTAATGTGCAACTGTGGAAGTTTTGAAGAATTGGAAAGTGTAAAAATGAATGAAGAAATGAAGAGAGAAGTGTGTTTGTTTCTATGTAGGCCTAACCTAACTATCCTTTCAGGTTGGCTTCCTTCACTATCACTTACTTTACATCACTGTACAGTGTTTCTACACTGTCTTGTTATACATTTCCAAGCCATCATGAAATTATTCATTTTATTAGCTTTTTGTATGATCGTTAGTGTAATTTTAATGTCCTTAAAGACATGACTTGTTCTTATTTTTAAAGTGTTATTTCTAATTTGAAAACCAATATTTCGATTACTAACCTTTTTAACAAAAATATTTACTATTTATAAAAATGAGTGTCATTCATATTTTAAGAACATGTGTTTTAATATACTTTTTAACATTTTTTAATTATGAAGAGTACTATACTCGAACTCGGGAGCTTTTAGAAATACTCGACTCGAATGAAAAAAACAAACCCCCAGAACACTAATAATAAGCATAATGGTTTTCCAAAGAGAACCATGGTTCACCAAGCTATGTAACTAGAATTTGTTTACTTTAAATTTTATGTCACTGCTAGTTACAGTAAGCCCACGGCTTCTTTGGTGCTGACTGACAGCTCAAAGCTGACTTCTGACAGTCAACATTTAGGTATATATAAATTTTGACTGTCAGAAGTGACAGCTGCTAAACACATGTTTTTGCAGATCATATGGTTCGGCGTAGAGATACATAATTTGGTCTTATAACTTTTCAGAGCTGTCAGTCAGCACCAAAGAAGCCATGGGGCTACTGTAGATGCTAATTTATACTATGATTTTTAGTTGTGTTATTGCAATGCTAATGGATCCCATTCAAGATAATCTTTAGCTTTTGTATTAATTTACTTTGGTTTTTTTCTTGTCTGCCTAAACAAAATTCAAATTTTATACCATTTCGAGAAGTTTATCTTTTCGATTACCCATTTCTTACTCTCATTTTTAATTCCAAACTTTCCAGCTATAAAGTTATTGTGGAGTGGTCCTTTTACCTACTTAGCGAATTTGAATTTTCTTCCATGACAAAAACAAGATTTTAAGCCCTCCCTGACCTCACCACCTTTTTTTAGGTTCCTTTCTATTTATTAAGTATTTAACACTTATTTTATTATTGGCATCATCCCTTTATATTCCTAGCAAATTCAAATTTTCTGTCTCACCAAAAATATATTTTTCTTTTTACTAAACACCACCACCCTTCCCTATTTTCTACTTTTAAACTCTCGTCTTTTATGGTTATTTGGAGTGGTCTTTATACCTTCTTGCCAAATTTGTTTTCTACTATACTGGGAAATAGTTGTTTACTTATTAGTTTTTGAAATTTTGAATCCCCTACCTTCTTTTCTCCAATTCACTCTTAGAAATATAAACGTTTAAGATTTGGTTATCTGGACTTAAAATTTAGTTATCTGGAGTTCTCTCTCTAGCGGCGTGCTCAGTTTTAATTCTATACTTGATCTAAAACTTTTTTTTTCTTACCATTGGCCTTCCCTCCATTTTCCAGAGCCTCATTTTGAAATTTACAAATCTTAGATTTTTCTGGTTATAGTGGGAAAAGGTTTCACACAATTTTAGAGAGAATTCTTCATTTTAAATTTCAAGTCTCTATCGCCTCTGATTTAAAAGATATAATGGGGATTTTTGAAAACCCTCAACAACCTGTGTCCCCCGTAGAGCTCAAATTTTAAAACTTATTTGGTATCTGGAATTGTCCTTTTACCTGTCTGACAAATTTAGATTTTCAATGACACATAGTAGTTATTTTTCAGTTTACCCCGCCATCTTTCCTGGAGTCCCAATTAAAAATTTAAGTTTTTCAGACTTTTATGATTATATAGAGTGGTCCCTTTATCTTGCTGCCAAATTTTAATTTTCTGCCTCAACTAAAAAGTTTTTTTTCTTCTAATTATAGCCACCCCTCCTCCCTCCAATTTCTTTAGCCGCATTTTTGAAATTTTCTGTTTTTAGATTTTTCTGGTTATATGGGGCAATCCTTCTAACTTCCTGCCAAACTTCAGTTTTCAGCTATCTGGAAGTGGGTTTTCTTTTCTGGATAAATCTACTTTCAGCTATATATATAATCTAACTCAAGAGATGCCCAACAAACGATCTGTGGGCCGAATGTGGCTCGCGAATGGATTTTCGCCGAACTGTATGCAATAAAGACAATGTGAACATTATTCTCATGGTTTGTTTGTTGGATTGAAATTACTACTCCTGTATCACATTTTAAGATTATCCATAAGAATAAAATGAACTACCATGACCAATTCTTTATAACCAGCTGATCTAATTCAAAATTCTTGATGTAAGCCCAACTTATCTTTTTGTTTTGCTGTAAATGCAATGGTTAGATTTCATACACCACTAAGACAGTTCGTTCCCATCATTGGATAAGGGTTATACCCAGGAACTTTGTCTGCTAGTAGAATTTCATTCTTTTTCATTCCAAAGCACCTTAAATGGTAAGCCTCCCCCTATCACTCCACCACTACAAATATTGAATAGTAGGTGTAGGCTTGAAGAAAATATCAACGTGGTGCGTATTTTTTTCAAATAGCTGTTTATAACTTAACATGTCTCTTCCAAAACGAAGAAAAGTAGATACTGAGGTTGCATTTTTAATGAAAAGTGGTGTGTGGATTAGTTTTGTATAGTTAATAAATCAGAAAATCTTGTGCATTTTCGTAAGTGTCTTAGCAGGGAAAAACACCCAGCTTTATTAAAGTTTGCAAGGAAATTTTTGTATGCATTCGATAGTAACTAAATTTGAGAAAACACTTTCTTAAGTATGAAGATAATAGAATCCAAGTAGCGCTCCTGCATTAGGGACAAACATCTGCATAAAATACTAAGACCATGCATAACCAAACTTACTCCAGATATCAACACACTGTCACTTCTAATGAAAGCTCAGAAATCCCACTAAATTGGCGAGTTTTAGTCTATATAATATTATTAAATAAACATATTTATCCTTCTTGATAAAATTGTTTATTATATTATTTAAAATAAATCTAGTTTAAGAGAATATATTGAAATGCTTCAAGGTAGTTTGGAATTGAATGTAAAGTAATTATTATGTATGCTGTCGGATGAACAAGACTAAATACATGCTCATATGTATCTAATGTTGAAGCATGAACTTAAACTTCAATATAATATATTATATATTTTACAATTCTCATTTTTTTAAGTGTCAAAATAAGTTAAGAATGGGTGGAGGTATCCAGCCTGCATCCGGCCCGTTTATAATTCAAGTTGGGCACCTCTGATCAAATTCAACAAAATATGTAAACTAACTTTCCTGAGGTGCGTATAATCCGAACGGGTAGTAAGACGCGGTGCTAATAATAATAATATTTCCTGAGTATGGGTGGAATGGGTGGGCAACTTTACAAGATAACTTTCATCATTCAAGCTTTCTTTATTGAACTCATGCCCTAAGTTAATCCAACCTACCTGCAGTGAGTCCAAATCTCAAGTCTTTGAGGCAACACGGCCAACCCAGTGTGTTTCTGAATAAATGTTTATTTTCACCACCACACCTCAATATTACAAACTATTCCAAAGTTGGCTATCCAAAATCGGGTTTACCCCTTTCATTTAGGATAGCAAAGGTTCTACTGTATTTAAGTTTTAAAATGATATTTTATTCAGCCCAAGGGGGACTCAATACTTTGGACATTTTTGAAAAGCTAGCTCGAGATTGAATCAAATAAAAAAAAACTTGAGCTCACAAACCCTTAATTTAAGTACTAATTATGTTTGAACATTTGGGATATTTGTGGTATGAGAAATATTAAATTTCTTGGTGTGGTTGATTAGCAGTATTAGTCTATAAGTGTGATATTATTTGTGGACCACGTCCTACCATGTGTCCAGGCTATTTACACATCTACACAAATGGGAGAGGGATTGATTAGGTATACCTTGATTTTCTTACAAATGGATATTTGGAGGACCTTTTAGCAAATATTAACATATTTGCTGTGGCCAACATTGATAACATTTAAATGTAGTTCTAGTGTTATTTTATGGGTAGTGATAATATCAAAAGTGACAGCTACATATCACATAGCTTGACATATGGATACATGAAAGTAGACTAGTAACTTTTAGAGAGGCCAGAAATGTATTTTCATAATAAAATTAGGGTAAAATATTTGTGAGAAGATAGAGGAAAGGTGGATAGAAATATATAAAACGAACAAACATATGTTATCGGTTTCTAATCACCTTCAGATATAAGACGACTACCCCATAAAATGAAAAGAGGTATTCTTTATAGAGATAAATTATATAAAATTAGGGTACAGGTATTTGAGAGTAAATGCGCCTGCAATTACAAGTAGGACGAGTTGAAAATTATTTAAGAAAAACAACCATCAGCCCAGCAGAAATTTGAGCCCCAACCTCCATCACCGGCATACCAAACTAGATGAGAATGACATCATAGCCTCAGTATTCAACAATGTGGGTGAGTTTAGTATTGAATTACTGTTAGTTATTTAGTAAAGTGACAAAAATTGTGAGCTAAGGTTTAGTTTATATCTGGAATGGAACCAGGCGACCCTTTGCTTGGACTTGATCTCCCTCGGCACTCGGTCAAAGCTACAAAACTTATCGAAGCAACACAAATATCACATCACCTTCTTTTCAGCCTTCATGTCAAGTTCGATGACAATATTGAGTGGGGCATCGGGTATATTGTAGACCGTGGGATGGTGAGTCTCCCGGTGGCAGCTGACCGCCTCTTGGAAACTGTACACCCGCCAGCGGTGATACTTTGCGATCCACACATCATCGTGACTTTCTTTTTTCCAAAAGTCAACAACTCGCTTCATCGTCGTTGGTGCTTTCAATCTAAACAATAATTAAAAAAAAAGATTTTTTTTTACTGTCTGAATTTGAGCACTACTTGACAGTCAAACTCAGTTTGTGATGTGCGTATTATTAGGTCTGTAACAAATCTGATGTTCCCCACAACTGGGAAACCATAAAAACTCTCAGGGGATGACTAGCAATTTGAGTACTAGCTTGAAGTTTATATTAGTTAAAAGTTGTGTCAGTAGGCGTTTAGCTAGACCTGAATTTGAATTGAATTTGAATGAAAACCAAGAGTTTTGGTCAAGTTTGAGTATATAGAGTCAATTTGTAGTACAGAGTCATTTTTAATTTTTTTAAATATATTGTTTTGAGAAAAGCTATAGCAATACAGATTCAATTCTTTTTAACTAAATTTAATTTAAATTCGAAGTCACAATTTTTTTTTAAATCTGATGAAAGTAAATATTGAGGTAATAAATAGGCTTAAGTTATGAGATAATTAATATCTTGAAATTGAATTAAATTGCTTTAAATTTTTGAGATTTGTAAAACCTTTGTGTACTTGCACTTCCCTAAAGTGCACAACTAATAACCAACATATGTTGGATTCTAAGACTTGTACCTATTTCCCCCTTCCACATGATTTTTTTTTCTTTTTACATCTATATGTACATTTTGTATAACCTTTATTATTCTGAAATGTGATTTTCTCCAATGAACTTCATTACTATACACTAAATATAAGCCAGAAAAATCTTCAACTTCTACCTGAAAGAAGTTTACTACATGGGTTTCTTCTTATTTAGTTTATTTATTCATTATTAATCAAAGTGTAAACGTTCAAGTTTTGGAAAACCTTTGAGTAAAGTTTAAACAACTAATAACTAGAGACATGCAAAAGGCGAGGTTATTCTTAGGGAAAAAGTGGTGTTATTCTTAGGGAAAAAGTGGTGTTATTTTTTTCAAAAAGCTATGATATTATAAGCTGAAAGTGTTGTTATTATTTATGTAAATATGAGTTGAATTATTTGTTAAAAAAAAAACAACAACTAGGATATAACAGTCTACATTTTTCGTTCATATTGTGTATTTATCTATTTATTAACATATTCAAAGAAAAATCAAATACAAATACGCACAAAATATTTCACGCTTAGTAATATCAAACTCGTTCCTCAATATCATTGCCTTCGAGTCTAACAAATAACAATATCGAAATAATCGATTATTAACGTAGGTTTAGACCAAACAATAACACTGAAACATGTTGTCATAGAAGACTAAACTACTATCAAATAAGGAGAAGAAAATAAAAATTAAGGTCCATATTTATTAATATCCTTGCTTGGACCTAGCGTGAAATCTTTTAAAGGCTGTAAACAAAGAATCAATCTATAGAAATTTAGGTGTCTGAATGTGTAAAAGTAGAAATAGTTATTTTTAATGCTAACCTCAGATAAAAAAATAAACTTAAATATCCTGAAAACACTCATATTTCCTGTGATCCATTCTATGCCCATAAAATAAGTTAAAATGTATATTATTTGTATAAACAGCAGCCCTGGTATAGTGCTATCACCAGTGTTACCATGTTGAGACTGATATTGCATGATGTGGTATTTAGCGAATTACAAAGAAATTGTGTTTATTTAGAAAAAAAGCTTCAATCCATGTTATTTGTGTGAAAAACAGTAGAATTCGTGTAAAAATTTGTTTTATCGCAAATGTGAATTTTGCATGTCCCTCCTAATAACAAATTAACTTGCAGAGATGTTCCATATGAAATTCCCCCCAATGTTGGTTGCATGACTATTATCAAATATTTTTATTCTTTTAATACATATTCACAATTGATTACATATGCAAGTAATTTAAAATCATTAAAAAAAGCATCCGACTTTATTTTTTACTACAGCCATTTTCCAATATAACCAACGCTAAACTTGATACATCTTGATATTAAAAGAAACTTAAATAGCTTGGGAACTAAGAGAGCTGAGAAATGGGATGGAAACCATTTTACTGCTCTTAAAGTGGGCCATATCAAAAATGTTTAATACATTTGAAACTTTGGATGCAGGATAAATAACGGTGAAAATTTTTAATATTTAGATTCATCCATTTCATAAATTTTAAAAGGTTTAAGAATTCAATTTTCAAAGTAACAAAACCAGTCCTTAACTTCAGGCTGAATTTCGCCACTCAGGCTAAAGTTGTATAAAACTTTTAATGACATGTAATCAGTCCAGTTTAAGAGAAATTGCGGCCCAGATATCTAGGAACATTTGGACAAAACATAAATAAAATCCAAAATTGGTCATGAAACCAAATAAAAAAATTCTGGGTGATTTCATAATGGAAGGACCCCTCATAAATACCTATACACCCTAATGAAAATCATGAAATAAGTGTTGAATATTTTTTTAACATTTACTACTTCACTAAACAGTAAAAATGGGTGATAAATCACTGACAATGATTTTTTTCGTCGATACCTTTTGGTCACCGTCCCGCCCAGTCACTGGAACTCAAAAGTATCAGTGATGAGTGTATAGAAATATGCTCACATGGTGGCGACAGCTGAGCAGCCTACTCTGGATTATGAAAGCCGCGAATGTGACAGACAAAATATCAGTTGTCGATATTGTGATTAACAGGTGCAGCCAGCAGCGGTCTCATGACCTTTGCTCTCAGGTTTCAATAAACATTATTTGATAAAGAGCCTACTTGATCACTTTGTATGGCGGCAGCCTTAAACCTATCTTCCTAAGCAGAATTAATTTACAATAACTTCATAAGGGATATTTCACTAATTTAATTTACTAAACCAAACATATGATCTAGGATACTAAAATATTGTAGATATAGTTGAAATAAAAAAACACAATTTACATTTCCCAAAGCAATATTGTATAGTATTATTCCTCAAGGTTAGTCTTTGTGTGTTGCATAAACCAAATAAAACACCTGTTATTAGTATTTCCAACATAATATGTTTGGGTGAGATGTGACCCTCTCTGAATACAGCATCCCATGTGTAACGACTGTGAAAATGAATGGCTCAATATACCAGTGAAATAAATTTAAATTTTACAGGAATAGTAAAGAGCAATGACTGGGATAAAATAATTATACTGCAACAAACTGTGACCGTGACAAAATATTCGGCCGGCAAGATAATGAATAATCACTGGTAAAAATCATGTTCACGGTGATTACTGATATTGGAAAACCACTGCTTCATCCATCCCTAATAAATAGTGTTTTAACTATCCATAGCAAATAAATTTCAAAGTTTAAGTGACTTTTTTTAAACCAAGTTTGAACAAAATAATTAAAAAGTCATTAGTAGGCTACAGCCAGATAAATCTAAAGCTTCCCTTGATTTTTCTTCAAAATGGGTTTGTGTGAACTGTGGGTGCAAGGACGCACACAGATTTTAGTCATTTTCATTTATTTGAGGTATTTAACATGCACTTTCTGAACTGACTGATTACATCAGCTTAAGAGAATTTCTATGAGCGAGAGTGAAAGGGCTTACCGATTTTGCCAGTAAAGGTATTTTAATATATCTTCCAGGGTTATTTTACAAGCCAGCTTTCCTTCCCCTTTTAATGAAGTTGTAATACAGAGTTTTATCACCCAAGAAAAATCTGTTGACCCCAACGGGGTTTGAACCCACAAACATCGGATCCTGAGACAATCACTTTACCCCAAGACCATCAAGGTCTACCTGCATATAGAGCTGTTCAAACATGTGTGAAAGCAAGGAAAGTAGACTAGTGTTTGCCCTGGCACTGTGAATTTTGCATTTTGCCGTTAGTGACATTATGTGAGATACTCCCTACTCCATTGGTGTGCAAGTAGGCCTATATTGAAATTAAAGTTCAATTCAAGTTATATACGTTCTTTTAATATAATGTGAGATTTTTCAAAAACTCAAATATTCAAAGTAATAGTATCCATAAAAGGTGACCTGGCGGTCTAGGGGTAAGGTGTCAGACTTCTTTGCTGGCGGCCGGGGTTCAATCCTCGGTCCCGGCATAGATTTATCTGATTACCAAACCCTTCCTTCACCTCTGACAAGACATCTTGTGAATGTGAGGAATGCCAGGCCTCCACCGTGGTTCGGATTCCACGTTAAACTGTAGGTCCTTCATTTCATCTCACAATCACCCTACCATTACACATTAGCGTAAGTGTGTATAACCCGAACGGGTAATAAGACGCGGTGCTAATAATAATAATAATAATAATATTCAAAATATTGGAGCTTTAATAACTTGATTTATTTTATGGCTATCAAACAAATAGTCCTTCATGCTCTTTTTTGTTTAATCTGATTATATCTATGCATAATTTGTACAGCTATTTTAAATTTAGTTTTAAATCTGGATTTGTGTGTATTGACGTTTTTCACAAAAAAAATTGTTCTTGAAAATTCATATTTGATTTTATGATTCAAGCAAAGTTCTATTATAAGACATTCAACATGAGATAGAGAGTCTATTCAGCATAGGAATGGTGGTAACTGATAGCTAAAAATTTAACAACTTTAACTCTGGCTTTAAAATAAATACTTAGAATATTATACCAATATATAGTAAATAATATAATTTTAACATAATATTTTATTTTTAGGACCAATATTTTAAAATTGGATTGACAAATTTATTTAAATATAAATTCACTGTGTTGCTTCCCATGAAATAATCTGTATTGGAGCATTTTACTGCAGTAAATTTGTTATTAATAATTAATATACCTTGTCATTTCAGAAGGAGTCAGACAGTAGAAAAATAGAGTCAGAGTCGAAGGCTTGCCATACCGGCTCCACAGACCTGATTTTTATTGCAATAATTGTTTGAGAGTCACTAATGTGGACATAATTGGAAGAAGGTATAGGAAAGGTGGATAGAAACATATAAAAGGGGGATGAACACAATATGGCCCTTACAATGAAAAGAAGAACACAGTTCACACTTTACACTGCTGCCAATGGACAAAGAGACATCCATTACCTCTTTGTCCATTGACAGCAGTGTAAAGTGTGAACTGTGTTCTTCTTTTCATTGTAAGGGCCATATTGTGTTCGTCCCCCTTTTATATGTGTCTATCCACCTTTCTTATACCTTCTTCCAAATATAATACAATTACCTCATTAAGCGATAAGAGGTTTTCCTGAAAGAGTTATATAATGTGGAAATAATAATTTTCTTAGTAATACTCTATTATAAATCAAAATTGTTAATAAATGCTTATAATAATAATAATTTTCTAAGGTAGGAGCTTAGGAAGCTCTTTGGAAGTGGGGAGCTCAAATGATCAGGAGGGGAGGGATCCCTCCATGTAAAATTTTAAAGTTTGTATGACTCTTGATGTTATTTGAAGGAAGTTTATTTTTAATGGGTATCAGTACTTTATTCTGCCTTTCTTTATTGTGTGTATATACTTTATCTTTACTTGACAATTGGTAGAAACATATTTGTGAAAGCAGACAATCAACTAAAAAGTTTTTATTTAAGACACTCAAGCAGAAGGGTGATTAAGAGCACGACCCCCCCCCCCCTCACCCTCGATTTATTTGAAATTTAGATGCACCCTATTAGTCATTTAGATTAGTCCTAGCTTAAAACTAAATAAAAACTTTAGATGGTTTAGAAGTTATTTGGAATGGTCTTCATCTAAAAGATTTTTGAGATTTGAATGCTTCTATACATTATTTATAGCTGAGATTATAAAACTCATTTGAATGACAACAGTTCTCAAAATATCTCCCTTTATTTAGTTCAAGGAAAATCATTAAAATACAGATATATGTTCATTTAAAAGTTTTAAGGAAAAATACTATTCTCAATAGTTTACATACATATCGAGTGGGACGAATGAATATATTTATCAGTATTAGTAACAGATGATAATGACTTTATGCATGAATATATTTCTCAGTATTAAGGTGATTTGGCTAAATCATGGTTTAAATTAGGAGGGATAGCCAGCACATTTACCTAGGTGATACTGGAGTGTGTGTGTTTTTTAGTGTTAAGTTATATCTAAACAATTTCTACTCCAGTATCACCAAGGTAAGTGTGCTGGCTATCCCTCCTAGCGCAAACCATTTATCAGTGTTGGTAACTTAGATAACTATTAGATGCTAGAGTTGTTTATAATTAAACAATGACGCTACATTCTGGCATCCTTTCACCTTTCAAGGCTAACAGATAGTTACAAAAAAGTATTTTAAGCTTGGATTATGTTTGCTAAATTAATCTATTTTTTAAACACATTCAAACAAGGCGGATTAATTTTAAAATTGGGAAATTCCCAATATTTCCCCCCCCCCCCCCAAAAAAANCCCCCCCCCCCCCCCCAAAAAAAAGAATATACTTTCACATCATTTTATATGAAAAAAAAATAAAAATTTCGTAATCTCCCCTTTTTTTACTACTAAATTTTTTGGTACAAAGATGAACAAAAATCAAATAAATAATATCTAATAGTTTACTTTTTGTCATGCTCTCTACTTCCTATTTCAGAGATGATGGCAAAAAATCTCTGAAGATATTTTAGAAACTTTTTATAATTTCTTTGACTTCTTGACTTTTCCTATTCCCTCGACTTTTTCAAGTGTTCACTGTTTTTCATATACATACCCCACTATCAACCCTGACAAGGCTCATACTTTCGAGGGCAACTTAATGAGCCTTTAAACTAGGTCTACATAGAGAATAGTCAAACAATTATAATGTAAAAAAATATTCTTAAATGATGCTCAAACAAATTCAAATATTTTATTCAACCCACCACAAGAGAGCTTTTGATAACAACCAAACAACCACCACACTTGTTTCTTATTAAAAATTGGCCACAAAAATATTATCTTTTTATTAGGCCTACTGTGCTTGCAGGAAGAGCCATAACTTACAAAATATTAGTTCAAAATAACACATGTGCATGAACACAGCAGAAAACAGTTTTTATGACATAATAAACCACCCTTGTTTCAGAGGGTTCATCATCTTAATTTACTAAATTTATTAAGAGAAGCCAGCCTTTTAGAAGATCATGTTTGTAAACCATTTTTAAGTGAACTACAGACAAGAAAAGAAACATCCAAATGGTTGTTTCATAAGTTTTTATTTCAATAACGTAAAAATACTTAAAAAAATAATGCTTTGTTATGAAATTTTTGACAGCCAAAAGTGACAGCAACTCACACATGGTCTTGCAGATCATATGGTTTGGCGAATGGATACATGAGAGTAGATCTGGTAACTTTTTAGAGATGTCAATTACCACCACTCCAAAGTTGGATAACCTTACTTCTGGTAAACAATTTGTTCTATATTATTTGAAGTGAACTAAACTAAAACACAATGTTTTCATTCATACTTGATTCAGATTTAACTTTCAATTGAAAATGCCTACTCACAATCCTCTAATTTATATATTTCTTTCACTCTTAGTTTGCAAATTATTTTCACATATAATATTTAAAGTTTTGACTCTCAGGAGATTTTTATTTTGTTGTTGACCTTTTCAAGAACAAGTTTACTAATGAATAAGAATGAAACATGATGATTATACGATGTCTCCAGTTGAGATATGAGCTTGAAACTAGGTTGGATCAGCAAGATTATTTGCAAGGTGGGATCCACATAATATATCAAACGTTATTACCACTCACTTGTTTTTATTCCTCAAATTGTGCGGGATGAATTCCACTTTTTTAACCTCCACTTTGACTTTCTTCTTCCTTATCTTCTCTCTTGTTCCTTTCCTGGCAGCAAAGTGGCGAACCTGACACATCTCGTCCACAGTGAACAGGGCCGCCACACTTCTAGCAGAGCTCCAGCCATAACTCGAGAACAACCAGCGAGACATACCACCTATGGCAGAGGTTTGGAGATTTAGTCACCAGATGTTGACATTAACATACACTTTCTAAACCAATTAATTATACTAACACATTACTTAAATACTAACTTAGGTTAACTCTAGAAATTACACAATACTTTGTCTAGAGCTTCTGTTAATTCCTCCCTATTAAAGGGAAAGCCTCAATTTAACTAAAGATATATTTTCGGCTATTCCATGGATCAAGCAAGCCCAATACCTACTGTTAACTTGTACTACTGAGCCAAGAACTTTGCCAATGGACACAAAATCTAAATGTCAAGCTCATTTTATTTTATTTTATGGTGAAGGGTAGGTTGTGGTTAAAAACTCAACAAGTGATTTTGCATAAATGATTTCTAACTATATCCATCCACGCAAAGGCAGGTACAATTCATTTAAGTTTTACCTTTCCTAACTCTACAACATCAGTAGTCTTACTACCAGTTCAGGTTATACACAATTAGTATAATTAATATAATACATAGACCCAAACAGGTAGTGAGATGGGGTGGGTGTTTTTTTTATAGCAAAAGTGTTTTGACTTTTTGTCACCAAACCTATTTCATTGATGGCTAAAAAAAAGTATATATTTTGTCAAATGTTGTTGGCTGGGAAGCGGAGAAAACAATTGACCATGCACTAAAAGATATTGCTAAAATGTATTGAGCCAGATTTTATTTTTTTAAAGGAGTTAAATAGTTATCTGACATTTGTTAAGTATAGATTTGTGATAAGATAGGCCTTTGTGTAACCCTAAGATTTTAATCAACAGCTATGGGGCACTGCCCTCCCTGCAAAATAAAGTAAAAGAAGAAACAAAACATATTGTGAAATTCATAAAAATTTACTCATATTTTTTCATTACATAGCACGAAAAACATAAATCAATCTAAAAATCTTTTTTTCTCGCCCTTTTGATTGAGGAAGTTAGCAAAATCATAATTGCGCCAGCGTGTGACATACGGCGTTGTATGTTAACATGTGCTGTGCTAGCTGGACTTGTTCTGAAGCGCCCCCGAGCTCTACATGAGTCACAGAGTGGCTGCCATGACAACCTGATGTCACTTTCTTTAGACTTCACAAGTTTTTGGGGCTGGAGATAAAGTGTGGTCTGCTACCAGCACCAACTGCAGTCAGCTGGCTGGCTCATAGATAAGGAATGTTGTTGATTTGTTTAGAATGTAAGTATGACGTGTTTTTGATTACTTTAGTGAATAATGAAAGTTTCTATTAAAAAATTGAATTTTCATAAAAAGTTAAGTTTGGAGTTAAAATAAATGGCAGGCCAGTAATCAAATCCTGCTTAAGAAACACCATGAGTGAAGCCAGATTAAATGCTTTGGCCATTTTGTCTATAGAACAGTCAATGATTCGCGTGATACTAGCCAAAAACCGAAGATTGATGTTTCTTTATTAGAAAACGATAAACTTACTGATACACTAATTCTTAAAGTATATTCTGTGTATAGTGTTCAAGAATGTGTTAAAAACCTATTTATATGTTTTGTCTACTTGTGTGTGTGCGGATTTCATGATGGACAATCTTCAACTTCAAACCAAGGGAGTTGTTATACTTTCACATATTTAGCTTTTATTTATTTTTAATAGTGTAGTTTGTCAGCTCCAAATATATGATGGTGTATAAAGTTGATATTGAAGGTTAGCTGTTGTCTACCTAATTTAACAATTTTTAGGAGAGTGCCCTCCTTTAAGGTTTACTCTCAAGCTACCACTGTCAACAAAACACAACATAAGCCATTTAGGAGATATGTAACGATTTAAGATCAAGGCTTAGTATTTCGGTAAACTTATGTCTGCCATACTTACAACAACCAATTATATCCTGAGGAAACAATTAAAATGGGAAGGGTATGATAAAACTCTTCCTCCCACCCTTCCAGTACCAATCCCATTTTTGCTGAAAACTGATCATAAATATATATAGGCCTATATTTAGAAGAGGGCTCCGACTGTCGGCCACCTCAGCCAAGAGCCCCTTGACTGTTATCTATGAAGGATCCTCAGGGGGAAGTCTACTTGTTAATATACTTTTTTAAATTTCAGGTGGAGATCTATTCTTATAATGAATATAGCTCCTTAGCTCAGTTGGTAGTGCCCGCCTATTGACTTTAGGATAACTAGATACTTATAAAATCTGGAAATAAATCATAATAATTAAATTGGGCTTGTGCTTTTTCACTCATTTGTAAGCAGTCTGGCATCTGGTTGTTGTTCTTTTTCTACATTTCAGCTGGATAATGATTTGTCTTCTACCAGTGACTTATTGTTTAAGATGAAATGGGTTTAAAAGGAACAATATACAATAAAATAGTTTCAACAAGTAAGCATTAACTAATAAAAGAAATAAAAAGAGATATGCAAGATTGTCTAAATTTATAGAACATTTAGTGGGAGATATAACCTCAACATCATACAACTGAAGCTGCGACAGATGTAGTTAATTAACAATAAATATGCTATTAACCTCTTCAATATGCATTTTTTTTTATAAGTCTGTGATTGTTGACAGTGTTGTATTTCAAACAAAGGTCTCATGATAGTTCTCCACAAAATAAAGCCTTAGGAGAATGTCTTGATTATGCAGGTGTATGGAACCAAAATGTTGAGTAAAATAGGTTGGTTCACCTTAACTATTGTGTAAAGTGTGAAAAAAAAAGTTTTAATGCAAATTCTCAAAAACTTGTAATATTTTAGGCGTGGGACCTCATGGCAACACTAGGCAATGTTGATCTTTCACGGCAAGTCTATACCTGTTAACTTTTTCGTAAAAACTCAATCAAAATGTACCATCAAATGAGGATAAATTTAAACGAATTATTACAAACAGATTTTTTTTATCAATATATTTTAGTCCCAACTCATTTAAATCTCAACCAAAAAACATTAATTATGAACATATTTTCATTAATTTAAAAATACCATCGGATGTATTAGATGATAAAGAATCAAAAGTGACCTCAAAAATTCATCACACAGACAAAACCATAACAAAGATAATACATATTTAAGACAAACCTCTTGAGGACACCGCCATTCCTTACTTCTGATTTCATCAAACCACAATCGTGTTGTTTCGTGTATTGTCGTTTATTGACAGCGAATCCGGTGGCAAGTTTCTCTGACCCGACGAGTACCAATGGCGAACTTGTGTATATGTGGGAGATAGTTTTGTTTACTACGGCAAATTAAAGAATATTTTACCACAATCAGCGGTTTAGTGTGTGTTTTGAAGGTAGATGAAGGTGCGTTATATCCTGTTTACTTATTAGACAATAATTTTAGTTTGATTTCACCTAAAATAAGATAAGTATTGTGAAATAAATGGCATGAAAGTCGAGGGTGACAAGAGTAGTACAGCCATCTGTCCTCAATAACACCATTGTTTATTTCACTTCATCTATTATATTTTAATAAAAGAAAATTCTATATTACTTTTTAAAAGAAAGAAAAGCCTGCCAAATATTTCACATAATACAGAAAAATACTTTTCTAAAATATATCTTTTTTGAAACCTTGCGAAATGTAGGATGCAACTACCTGTAATCTACTGTGCATGTCTACACTATATAGGTAAAAGTCCCTTTCTATATTATAATGTTTCAAAATTAAATTTTATAAATGGTTAGGTTTTTGAAAATTACTTAATATGAGATAGCTTTTGAAAGTTTTTATGATTACTCCCAAAATATTTACTAGTGTCTATGTAAATGATACAAACTAGGCCAAGGGCTTCTTTAACATTGCTTGAGGAAATACATATATTATTAACTATGCATTATCATTAGGAACTACTTACATAAAAATAATTAATTACCTAAAGTAATAAACATAATTTTAGCGTAAGCCCTTTTGGGTTAATGTAAAGACTTTGGCCAATAAGCTAGAACAAGGCCGAGCAAGTTGGCGGTTATTTGATTTGTGTCTACATTGCTCAAAATCAATGCATCTTCTATTTCATTCAGCCTTGTTCTTGCATACTTAAAACATCAGTTTCCTTTTAACTGGATGAATAGGCATCTAATAGTTGGAGTCATGTTCACAGTAGTTAGGCCTACTTTGAATTTTATTTTATACTAACATAACTGTTTAGATATTAATTAGTGTCTGGTCCACATTCAAGTTTACCACCAGCTTTATTTCACAATAACTGAACCTTTCTTTAGCTAGGTACCAATATGTTAATTACTTTTATATCCAATATAGCTTTTTTTATTACAAGGCTAATGAGTTGTCTCTCCGCTATAGCCTACACAAATATTATTATTGGCTTAAGACTTATTTCACATGAAATCACCCAACATTAGAATATCACTTTGCCCTTACATCTACAGGATGTCCAGCGACCTGGAAAACTGGGAAAAGTCAGGAAATTTGATTAATTTCTGGAATTTTCACATTGTCACTAAAATAATAAGCCTACTCTACTTTCATTTACAATAAAATAACAGTAAAAAATATTTTTATTTACTGCAAATTTATTTTAGTATGTTTTTCCATCTTGAATAAACTAATCTCAATTCTCAAAGTCAACACAGGATTTTAATCTAATCTTTCCACCCCTCTATTATGTCTTTAACCAAAGTTGAGTCATTAGTTCATTGGCCCATGTAAGCCGATTTTTAATGTCTCAATATGATCTACGTAACTCAAAGCTAACTTAAAACGCATGACCCAACGACCCATTGCTTTAGACTGGTCCATCCTTTAACCTCTTCATAGAGTGTTACAATTTTAAAATATGTATGTGTTTATATTATAGTGACTGTAAAAGTAGAAATTGGCTCTGGAAAACCTGGAAAAGTCAGGGAATTTTAAGATATAGTTTGGCTGAACACCCTGCTTAGATTTTCTTATTTTCTTTCCTCTATCGCAATTCAAGCTATTGCTAACCCACTTCGGTAGCTGCGTAGTCTAAACGTCCGACACAAACTCCATATCCATATGTCCGTAGTCCGGACTCCGTGTTCCTGGTCCATAAGAAATTCTACTCACAATTACAGAGTAAATATCTTTAATCACGTGACCATTTCAACCAATGGGTTAGTAAGAGACTCCGTCCAATCAAAAAATTAGAAAGAAAATCGTCTACAGCAAATAGAGAGCATCAAGGAGTCAGCTGATCATATAAGAATTAAAGAAACCAAAAACAACTTTGTTTAGAAAACTTCCAAAAGGCCTATATACTAAAATGTAGGTTAAGTACAATTACAAGAAATATATTTATAACTCGATTTTAACTATCAAACTTAAAATAAATAAGTGTTTGCAATAACCTGAAAATGTGAAACAGATGTACTAGTATTTTAGATGAAAACAAAACAAGCACTTTTAATATTCTCATTAATAGGGGCGTTGAACCTACAAAAGCAAAGCCAATATTTATGAGAACTTGGAATTTCTCAGAAAACATTTTCCTAGAATGCGCTCTTCCCAGGATGTTTAGATTTTTAGGAAAAAATGTTTCTGAAATAGCTCCATGTGTAGCCATCTTTTCATTTTGTATATGTTTCCAAAGCAACGGATCCTCTCACTGCCATTCATTCTTTTATTTCAATGTGCTTGCACATATTTACTCAGCTGTGATTGGTAGTCCGTAGAAAGTTAAAGTTGAGCAACTTCTACGGAGTAAGAACTTACGGATAAGAACTTTGTAGCCAGAGAAATCTGATAATGTGGCATCAATTTCTTACAGACCTATTGATACGAAATCTGTGTCGGGGCCTTTACGTGCTACTCTCGTGTTAGACTGGACTGCCGAAGATGGGGAGATTGGGGTTCAATCCCAGTCAGGCGTACTGAGGATAGTTTTTCTAAAACAGTTTTCCACTTCCCTTCTCACAAATGTGGGCGCATTTCCTCTAAGTTAAACCTTACTATTCCCTAGCCCATTAGTATGATTAGTACATAGGCCTATAACCCAAACAAGTAGTAAGACGCGGTGCTAGAAAAAAAGTTAAAGCTAAAATATTTTTTTCAGGTCTCTTATGGCGTTTGCTAAAAGAGTTACTACAATTTGGGTTATAATTACTTAAAATATCATTAATTATGATATATAAACCATTTTTGTGTCAAATTAAAGCTTAGGCCTATGTTTAGTACTGAGCACTTTAAAACACATTCATCCCTTATAAACCAATATGATTTATAATCTTACATAATTTTAATTTTTAGTTGTATTAATACTATTTATATCTCAAATGTTAGATTAATTATGGCTTCTAAACCACAGATGTCAAACTTTTAATTTTTTCAATATGCCTATAGACCTCCCTAATACAAGATCAACATAAACTTTCTTTTTAAAAAAATGAGTTTATATTGTGTGGTTTATGAATTATTTTTGTATGATTTGTAAGAATATTGTACCTACATTAACGGCTGGTGTGCTTGTGCTTAAGCCTTTATGCAACTTGGAGCAAATACTTATGTTTGTATAACGTAAGTTGTGCATTAGGTAGGCCTATGATAGATATTTAAAACATAACATGGAATTTTGGTTGTTAATATAAAAAAGTCATATAAAAGTTAGGGTTTGGCCAGTCAGCCATTACGACGATCCTAATCATTTGATGCCAAGCCTTAATACTTGTAATTTGTTTTTTTAATTTTCAAAGATGATATGATGTGGTAGCAAACTCTCTATTAAAGGAAGCTATCATTCAAGTTACTGTATGCCTAGTTTTGGCAATTTAATAGGTATAATTTAAGGTGCGGCAGAAAGGAGCGCAAGTAGTTTTACAATTTGTATAGAATATAATTTTTTGGACGAAAATAAATCAAATTTTTCATCAGTAGCAACATAGAGTTTAGTTTTCTGCACATGCTAATATCAACAGATCTTGAATACCTGTCAAGGGTGTCCTGGAATTTTGTCAAAACCTTTTCTCTTTATTTAAAAAGTTTTGACCAAATTTCAGGACACCTTTGACAGATATTCAAGATCTGTTGATATTAGCATGTGCAGAAAACTAAATTCTATGTTTCTACTGGAGAAATATTTGATCTATTTTGGCCAAAGAAATATATTGCTATAAAAGCTGCAAAATTACCCACACTCCCTTCTGCCGCACCTTAAACTTAAACTATTATTTATTATTTTATATAGTTGTATTTACCTAAATTATTTGATGAAATATCATTGCAAAGTGGCACACAAAGACTTCTCTCTTGGACTCAATCTTTTAAAATATATGCTAAACATGTTTTATATCAATATACTGGCCTATAATATATCTCAGGGGTGTGCTAGGCCTACTTTAGATGAATTAGGGACTTCTTGAAAAAGATCTTTTCACCATTAATCAGCCTAATTGTCATTAATTAGATTTATTTATCAGTTAGACCTAATATTTGATCACGTTATTTTCAATTTAATATTGTCATTATTACTACTTATTTTGTTTTTAAGTAACTAATTTAAAAATATATATTATTTTTAGTAAATAAAAATTGCTAGATTCCACTAGTCGAGAGGATAAAAATACTAAAATATAATCTAAGGTTTGTGAAGTACTAATGATATAGATAATTAATGGTTGATCACAGTTTTGCAGCAAGGGCTCTACAATTATTATACACGATAGGCCTACCTCCCTTCAAGTATTAGCCAAAGCCTATTTTAGTGTTTTAATTTTTTTATGGTTGCTTATTAAAATTTATAATGAATTTAATAAATAGGCCTACAAAATTATTCAAAATACTTAAAAGAAAAATTTGTTGTTACCCCATATTAACTTGGAAAAGTTGAAAAAATTATACAAATGATCATTATTAGGTCTTGAAAACAAATTCTCATAATCGAAAAAATGGCCTATCAGCTCAACCATAACTTTTTATTACTTTTTTATACTACCAATACAAATACCATGCCAGGTTTTTAAATAAATTTCATAGGTCTAATGCACAACTTAAGGATACAAACATGATTATTTTCTACAAATGGCTTAGGCTGTGGTTACAAAACAAGCGTTTTCGGGTGTTTGAGTTATCACGACTACATCTGTATTTGCCCGAACTGTGCTTTGATTACATTAGAAGCAAATTTATGGGATAATTATTTGGGATAATCCTTTGTTTCGAGTTAATTATGGGCTAAAAAGTATGTTGGAAAATTATCATTTAAAGTTTGTCACTTAGAAAATACCACTATAAAATACTGGGTGAACCCTTTATTTTCTCAAAACAATTTAGTCTAATTGAATAAGATATGTATAGTATGAAGAGATTCATTCAACCCAGCAAATTTCATTAACACTAATTTATGTCTTTACACTTTTGAATTATATATTAAGTGCAATAGAAAAGTCTTTAAAACTCCATATTTGTAATCTTTCACATTTCACTACCCTATTTCCAAATTGCTGAAATAAATGACATTTTCTTGATAAAAACAAACTTGTTTGAACTTTTAGCGAGTGTGATGCCTTTATCTGTATGCTCACTCTTGTGAGCTAAATAAATTTAATCAACAATAGAAT
Organism: Timema douglasi; assembly: GCA_901482245.1. Taxonomy (NCBI): domain Eukaryota; kingdom Metazoa; phylum Arthropoda; class Insecta; order Phasmatodea; family Timematidae; genus Timema; species Timema douglasi. The sequence continues at coordinate 68,403 of CABEEJ010000913.1, read as the reverse complement.
ACAGTATACATTTTTCTGGCCTTCAAACCGGAAGCTAAGTGGTAAAGAAGCAAACTAAAGGTCTTGGCTGTTCTTTGCTATCCTTAATGAAGCTTCCATAGTTGAAAATCTAGCCAGGTTTAATGGAAGTGGTTTACTTATTCTCAAATACAACTAGTGAGGGTGAAATTCCAATTAGCTATTCTTTTCATTTCTACCCAGTGGGGTCTTTTAGCCTAATGGGCCGAGGCAGGCTCACTTTTGAATTTTCTATAGTATAAATTCACATCTAAATACTTTTTGTCTATTGGGCTCTTGCCTTTATCTATTTAAAAAAAAACTAATATAACTGCATCAGTGGTTACATGGCCTAAAGTGCTACTCACGTTAGACTTGCTTGCCAGTGACAGGATGATTGAGGTTTATTTATAGGCCCCTACCAGAAAAGGCAGTAGGATAATGAATGCATGGGGAAAAAACAACAAGGAGGTTTGGCTCAAATCTTGGCTAGGGGCATTAGAGTGTTTTCCACATGGAATTTATTACTTTAGTTTTTCCCACTCCCTTTTCTTGCTAATGCAGGTGCACTTCCTATAAATTATTTTCCTCAAACTTAATTAATAGGCAAGATACTAGATGTAATAGTTAAAAAAACAACTTTATAATATCCAACTAATAATTAAATCTTTGTTACAGAACAATTAAAAAACTAAATAAATTTAAGCTTGTGTAAGATTAGCTCACCCTACAACCAAGCATTTTTAATGCCATCTTATCTAACCCAAACAAACTTTAGCAAACATTTATGATAAGAAGCAAATACACAACACACATTTTTTTTAGATATAAACACACACAGTGCAAATACTTATGTTTAGTTTTTTTTATCATATTCAATTCATTTCATTCTCACCCAAATCACTTTAGCTAAAATTTGTAATCATTTGTCATTAAGAGTCTCCACTTAGCAAGCCGTACTACTAGTAAGCCTATATATCCACCTTTTATAATTATATTTTTATCAAACTTTGTTACTTGTACCAATTTAAGGTGTCAAATTCAAAATAGACTGAATTGCGGGTGACAGGAGGGTTGAGGTTTAAATCTGGTCCTAGTCACACATATGACTTATCTCTGTGTTTCTCCCAGCCCCTCTTCTCACTAATGTGGATGCATTTCTCCTCTCGTTTCTTATCCCCTAAAATATATATTGTTAGTAAAAATTGTGTTAAACATAGGTGACCGCCTCTGTGGTCTAGTGGTCAGATTTCCTGGCTACAGATCCAGAGGTCCTGGATTTGATCGCGACCGCTCTCAAATTCTTTGTGGAGCAATGGGTCTGAAACAGGGCTAGCTCAGCCTTTTGAGGCCAAATGAAGAGCTCCTTTAATGAAAAAGTAGTGGGTCTGGTCTAGAAAACTGAGATTAATGCCTGGAGGGTTTGTTGTGTTGACCACATTACACCCTCTCTCTGCACATGCTAGCACTATCATCGCTAAAGGCGGTGGCCACTCAGTCTGTATATTAGTAGTGGTTAAAACCTAGCCCATATAATCTAATATAACAGGATGTGAAGTATGAACTTAAAATAAATGCAATGTTCAGCATTATCCTAGAAAGATGACAAGGAACCACACTGACGCAAACAAATGTGTGCATAAATAAATTGTGTCCCTCTTCATCCTAAACCTGCAGACAACTGCATCCTAGTCAACTAGCACCAACCAGATAGCATGGAGATTATGAATAAACTTTAGACCCCTTGTTATCTTTTTGTCTATATCTGTTGTTTCAGGATTCTTAGCTTGTGATAATATTATTAAATAGATTTTTCAAATATATCATGTTACTATTATTAGCTAATACACTCACATGAGTAGGCAAATAGTCTTAAGTGTCGTAACTGTATAGCCTGTTTTGCTAATTATGTGCTTGCCAGAGTTTGACTCTTGAACATGCTTATAAGGGTGGTTCTCTTATATGGTTTTCCAATTTAACTTCACCCAAATTCAGGTACATATTTCTTATAGGCCTAAATTAGATCATTCTTATCCCATCAGTGTAATTTACAAATGGTCACACAATATTTTCGTCCTACGCTAGGTCAAATAATTCTAAGCTTTTTAAAGTTTTCATAAAATATTCTCTTATAAATAAGTAAGAAAATCAAAACTCATAAATGTTATAGTGGTATTTTTTTGGATACAAGAACAAGAAATCTTAATTTGATTGATGCATACACCCATGCACAAATGGTTAGGAACACACACAAAAAAAAATCTATTCAACTATGTTAGGATCTGTTTAGAAAAAAATATTTTAAAATTAAGGGAAGCAAACATTGACAGGTCAGGTTGAGTGGTGTAACTAGGGTGAGGCAGGTGGCCTGGACACCAATTTTACTAGCAATAATAGATGTTTTAATTTCATAATAGGAGGCTAAAAATGTATTTTTTTTTCAAAGCAGTTTTTTTAACTCATTCAGGTTACACACTTATATACTAATTACGTTAATAGTTTTAGGGATTAGGAAGATAACATTTCAAGGAAATGTATCCAAATTTGTATGGGAGTGAAACACCATTTTGAAAAATCCATTCTCAGGACACCCAACCAAGATTCGAACCTTGATCTCCCCATCATTGGCAGTCTAGTCTACTGTGGGAGTAACATGTTACACCAGGTGGCCACTTAAGTAAATCGTATTAAAACGCGTAACCAGTTTGAGTAGCAATATAATAAGCCAACCAAATTTTAAATAATGATTTTCAAGGGGGCACTATTTTTTTATTTGTCCTGGGTGCCATCAACTCTAGTTACACCCATGGTCACTATATTTATCTTTCAGTTAATAGTGATGGCTGTGGTAAATTGGTATATCAAAACACTAAAGTATGTTAATTAACTTTTTATCTTTGGATGTATGGCTAATTATATGCCAATCAAACTGATCTCGAGTAGTCATTGGTATTAGGAGTACTGCCATTACTCACCATTCTTATCTTGTTCTCTTAGATTTGTAAGAACTTTAAGTTTCAACAAAATAAAAATAATTTAAATGCAATACATCAAAACAACCTAATACATGGTCTACATTTTATTGTAGCAGAAATTATCTACCATACATGTCTTATATCTCTATGTAAAGAGCACTTTGTCTCTGTTTCAGGTTTCAGAATGTCACGCAATCTCAAAGACAAGTATGAAAACTCCAATAACCCCCGACGCGGCCACTCCATCATGTCACCCGAGGACGTTGCCTCTGGAAAGAAATCTCATTGGCAGGAACTGGAGATAACAGGTGAGAACCATTTTTGTAGATTGGACTGTATAGTGTTCTTAAACACCTTGATTCCATCCCCAATAAGAGCACCTGATATTTCCTCCTGTTCATAACATACTAAAATACCCCGGCTCTAGGATTGCAGTGTTTAATGGTGAGTGATGCTTTCATTAATCTAGTTTGTAAGTTTTATCTAGAAGTCTATGTTAAATAGCCAGATGGATAATTTATCTTACCTGAAATTAATATTACTGCCAAAATATCCATCAAGCTTATGAATATTTAAAATTTATTTTAGTAGTGTTATGTTTATACAGGTTAGCCACAACTAATCCATAGAGTCATGATGAGCAGGGTGAACTGATGCTGAGCTTGATAAGTGTGTAAAAACAAACATTGTCATAGAATTTGCTTGGTTAGAGATGTATATGAAAAGCTCAAGACTTTCATAATACCTATTAAAGAGTTTAAAATCATCAAATTTTGATATCATTGCTAAAAAAAATTCATGCACAACTAGAATTTTGTGTATGTCATATTTTACCATCCATTCGAGCTATCCGCTTATTTACATGGTTTAGGAATGTGGAAAGTAGACCTTAGAGAAAATGTAGTCATATTTATGTGGAGGGAGAGTAGGTAATCATTTAGGAAATAACACCCTCATTACAGACTAAAACCCAGATATTGCTCTCACAGACAGGACAGTTTGTTGCAAGACTGATGCCTTATATTAGGCATGTCAAACTCATGGGTCACATGTGGCCATGATTTTGTGCGGTCAGTGGAGGGTACCTTATGATGGACAATTATGTAAAGTGACAATTTTTTTTATGAACACTGAGGCATTACACATTTTGGGGACTCAGAATAATTGAGTGAAATCTGGTATATAAGGTTATTGTAGGCCTACCATGTTGGTACTCCTTCTTTAATATGAAAAAATTCCCTAGAATTGTTGAATTTGCACACACAATATGTACAATGTTTGGCAGTACATACTTATAACAGATGTTGACTCACATGAAAGTGAACCGAACACAAGAGGTTTTGGCTTACGGACACATATTTGTCAAAAAAAAGGTATAGTCTTATTGTTTTGTATAGGGACTTGTTCAATTTTCCAAATTACTGGGCTGGAATTATTTTATTTAAGTTAGGGACAATATTTATAATTTTTTGAAAAGTGGCCGCCTCAGTATTTTTAATTTTAAATGTGGCCTTCATAATCAAATGAGTTTGACATGCATGCCTTAGACCATGCAACCACCAAAATGGTAATAGTTAATTTTCTTAAAACATTTTAGCCAAGGCATTTCTTTTTGTTTCTTGTAGGGGTGTTGAAAAAAAAAAAAACCTTTATCGACCTGATTGTTGGGAAACATATTCTGTAAACCCGAAAAGTTTGGGAATAGGTTTTTTTCCATATTTTATTTATTTTTAAACTTGATTTTCATGTCTTCTTTTTATTTAAATATAAATATGTATGGCAACCTTTTATAGATGTAAGTTTGGATTTAATACGTATTTCATAAATGTTTATAATTTAATTAGCTTAAGTTATAGCAAAAGTATTAAAAATTGTTTTATTTTCCAATTTTCTTTATGTTTGTTTAAAATTCCTCTATTAGGGCCTATGTATTCATTTAACAAATTATATATTGTCAGAGTATTAAGCTATGTAATATTAGCAAATTTAGAAATAATTAATTTACATTTTTAATTCCCATTCTCGTCTCGAAGCAAGGGATTCTAAAATTCCCGTTCCAGATTTCGTCTCGAACCAAAAGAGTTGATCTCGCACACCACTAGTTTCTTCTGGTTCCTAGAAAAGGATAAGGGTGACTTTTATCATCAGCATAGCTTGCCTTTAGGAGAGAAAAGGTTGAAAAGGACGAAAAATACCTATGCTGGATATATTGATTTAAGCTAACTTATAAAGGGAATATGATGAAGGATAGTTTTAAGAAACTTTTCTGGACATTTACTGCACTTCAAGTGAGGACGCTGAACCAATCTAATTGATGCATGCCAGGGCCATTGCCCTCCTCGTCTTAGTGTCATGAGTGCTGACAACTCATCCATCCCTGCATGTCTGATGCAATTTATGTTTATGTATCTGATTCTCAGGGTCTATCAAAACGCTGAGTCCAAGCTTGTGGAAGTTCTCGCACCTCACAGCTCTGTACCTGAATGACAATTGCCTTTCTCGCATCCCAACGGACATTTTCATTTTGGTGAACCTACGCACCTTGGACCTGTCAAGCAACAAGCTGCGCAGTCTGCCCGCTGAGCTAGGGGACCTCATCTATCTCAGGTGAGCGGAGAAGCCAAGCAATGTAATCTTCAGGGTATGGGCATTGGCGTTGGGTTAAGGAGGTGGGGGGATGTTAACCCACCCCATCCCCACACATAATATGATTTACTGTGAAACTGAGATTGGTCTACCCCTTCTTCCCCAATAATTAAGAATAGCAACACCTATTATTAGGCCCATATGGAGTGTATATTGTGATTAATTTTCCATGACAAAATCTTAGAATTGAATTTTGTATTTTCAATAATTGTTTGAGTTATGAGCTCAAGATAAATTCTTGCAATGAAATAATTTTTTTTCCAAGTTAGTTAAATAAAACCAAACAGAATAATCTCTTAACTCAATATAATACAATAAAAAATAAATGGTATGGTGCACTCCACAGACTTTCTGTCATTTTAATCTTAAAATAGAGACATTTACTAAAAACTTGTAAGGTTTGAAAAACAAAATATTATAACTTAACAATGATAACAGGGGTAAGGTGTCGGACTTCTCTGCTGGGGGTCCGGTGTTCAAACCTCGGTCCCGGTACAGCTTTATCCGATTGCCAAACCCTTCCTTCACCTCTGACAAGACGTGTACTAATCACAACTTGTGAATGTGTGGAATATAAGGCCTCCACTGTGGTTCGGATTCCACGTTAAACTGTAGGTCCTCCACTTCATATCACAATCACCCTACCATTGCACATTAGTGTAAGTGCGTATAACCTGAACGGTTAGTAAGACGCGGTGCTAATAATAATAATAATAATAATAATATAATGATAACCTATTTTGTATCTCAAATAGTTGCGAAGATAGGATCAAAATTTGAAATTTCCGTTTCTCTAAAGTGCCCTTAAAGTCATGTTCATGGGAAAATGAGAGTTGTCATTTTGTTTGTAATGTTAGACAATTTTTAGATAACAAAATTTAATTAGAAGTTTTAAAGTGGATTTTGAGAAATTTGATTTTTCCTCTTTTTTGTCCTTCAGTAAACTACCTTTAATTTTAGGGTTGGATATATAATTCCAAAAACTCTGTGAAGGAATTTATGAAAACCCTGGATTCAAATTTTAGTCCGATTGGTAAAATGGTTTTGGCTCCAATCCAAGATACAGACGAACGGGCAGGCACACGGCATCGCAAAAACCACTTTTTCAGTTTTGGTGGGCCATGAAATGTTGAAATTTATCAAAATCTCATGCTCGTTTTTTTTTTACGATCCCAATACTTCTCTCTTCAGGGGGTTGAGAGAGAGTAAAAATAACTTAAAATTGGTTATGGGATTATTGAATATGCTCCCTTTGTATTGAAAAATTGGACTTCACCCCAGTGGAAACCATGTCAAGTTTAGAAGAGAAAGAGGGGACTGGTTAGGACCAAAACCAACAAGTTTGGAACAGGGTTTGGCCAGTTGGCTCCCAGCTGGGTGGGCTTGGAGTGAGAGGGTTGATGATAATTAGCTAAGTCATCATCAGCCCCATAGCCTCAGTTAGGGAAAGCTACCACTAGGAGAGGCTCTACCTGAGGACCTATATGCGCTAGCCCCACTACTCAGGCGTAGGCTACAACGGTCTTAGTAAGCCGGTGGCCGAAACAAACCCATATTTGAGAAAACATAGTACAATGCAAAATTGAAAAATGGTTGACAATCATAAGCTAAGAATAAGAACTCTGAACATCAGAACACTAACTGGAAGAGATCGTGGATTTGATGGACGAGAGAAGAGTGGATGTTCTGGGCCTAAGCAAGACCGAGTACAGAGGGAGCGGCATGATAGAAGTAAGGAATGGCTTCATTCTTCATTAGATGGGGAATGATGATGGGAGGAGAAACGAAGTAGGCTTTTTAGTGAGAAAAGGGCTGCAGGCGGCAGTAGTAGAGATGCACGATAGAATAATAAAGACAATAAATGACGAAGGAAAATAAAAGGTGAAGATGATAAAAGTATTTGCCCCACAAGTGGGGTGTTCCATAGAAGAAAAATACTAGTTTGAGGAAGACCTAAAAAGGAAAAAGGGAAATGAATGTCAGATAGTAATAGGCGATCTGATTAGAAAATCAGGAAAAGAGAGATTAGGGTTTGAGGGGGTGCTAGGGATGGAAAGATGAGAAGAGAGAAACAAGGAGGGTAGAAGGTTGTTTGAGTTGTGTGCTAGAAATAAAATGAAATTGGTAAACAGCTGCTATAAGAAGGAAAGATAAATTCATAAGATCCCTATATACAGTTGGGATGGGGAGCAAAAGTCTTGTGATAGACTACTTTATCATGGGGGAAGAAATGAAAAGGCAGACTTTAAACATCAAGGTAATACCAAGTGCGCCCTTAGATAGTAACCACAGGTTTTTGGTGGCAGACATAAAGGGATGGGAATGTAGGAGAAAGGTAGTAAGACAAGAAAGAAGAATAAGGGTGGGGAGGCTAAAAAATTAATAGGAAAGAGAGTTGTACCTAAGAAAGGCAAGAAGCTTAATATCCAAGGATGAAATTCAAAGTTTAGAGGCTGAATGGGAAAGGTAGAATAGGAATGATGAATCAGAAGAAGAAAAGAATGAAGTGAGTTGTATGGGTGGCCAGGAAAGATTGAATGCAAAAATGGAGGTAAATGCTGTAATAGGATGTGGAAGGAAGCAGGAACGTGTGATATAGCCAAGTAGGAAACAGGAGAGAAAAAAGACAAGAAGTTAGAATAATAGATGAAGAAGGAAGAACCTTGAAGACAGGAGAGGAAGAAAAGGAACTATGGATGAGATTTTTGAGAAAATGTTCAACCTGGAAGAGGAAAAGAATGAAAGTGAAACAGAGGAGCAGGAAGAAATAGCAGAATAGAAGGAAAGAGTTGGAGGATACATTAAAGAAAATGAAACAAGGGAAAGCGCTGGGTATGGACGAACTGAATTTGGAAATTATAAGAGCAAACTGACATAAAAAATTATAAGAGTAGCAGGTAAAATGGGTATACAATGGTTATTGGTGCTGAGAGTGGTTTGGAAGAAGAACAAGGTACCTGAAGACTGGAAAAAGGGAGCTGGAATACCTATTTTCAAGAAAGCAGACAGGAAGAAGTGTACACATTATAGAGGGATAACATTGATGTGCCATTGTACAAAAAATATAGGAAGTTACTGAAAATGAGAGCTATAAATAAGATTAAAGGAAGTTGAAGAGAAGAACAGCATGGTGAAAGTGTAAAATATTGAAGGGGACTCGGATTTGGAAACTTTTCCCTCACAACAAAGCTTGGAGAAGGGACCTGAGACAACTAGCAGGGTTAGTGAAGATAGTTCAGTGGGATGTAGCAATGCCAATCACCTTTTGCGATGCTATGTTCTCGACCGATTATTCACAGCTTAGTTTGGAGCCTTCACTTTTGAATAAAAGCAGCAAATAATAATAAAAGGTAGGCCAATTCCAGACATTTCTGCTAAAATAAAAATTAAAGAATATACAAATCATTTAAAAACATAATATTAAACTTCTTCAAAATGGTTAGCTGCATCCAAATCAAGAACCAGGCTGTATTGTTGGCCTTGTGTGTTGTTCGAAACAAATCAGTGAGTGTGGGATAATAACGTATTTTGTGATACCAGCAATTTTCCCAAATCCAAGATGCATGAAAAGACTCACTCACACTTATCCACAATAATGAAATTTAAAACTTCCGAGAAAAACAGAATCGATTTTCAACTGAGTTAGCAAAAAAGGCTAGACTTTTAAAACATAATGCAGAGGTTGGTTCAAACCGAGAACTAATGAAACGATTAATTAATGTGTGCTGTTTTTTGGCTAAGCAAAAGTTGCCATTAATAGGCTACACCAAAGGGGAAGATTCCTTGAACTGGGGAAACTACATTGAACTAATGCAGGTACTTTATAAATACAATAGTAAATTTTATTTTCATCTCCAGAGCAGGAAGGGCAAAATTATTAATTTCGGATAAGATTAAGTCAGAAATAAATGACGCATTTTTTATAACAATAATGTTGTATGAAACTACAGACATTGCAAAGCTCTCCCAACTTTCGACAGTACTTTTATATGTGTAAGATGGTAACATTTATGAAAGATTTATTGGTTTTTCGAATGCCAGCAGTGGTCGCACTGTCATTGTTTTAAGTGAGCATGATTTTCAAATCCTTTCTCATTTTAATTGTAAGCAAAAACTTCTAACAGAAGCGTATTATGGAGCTGCTGCATTTTCTGGACATTTAAATGGTATACAAACTCTTGTGAAAAATAGGTGCCCAGGTGCACTCTTTATCCACGGCTATGCTCACAAATTCAATCTTATTATTTCTCAGTTTGTGATTCATATAACAGAGTGCAAGATATTTTAAAGACATTCAGTGCATCCCAAATTTATTTTTACATTAATCGAAATGAATTAATGCTCTTAATCACTAAGGTAAAGAAGTGGTTTCCAACAGTTGCCAGTACAAGGTGGAATTACAATTACAGAATTGTGAAGATGGTGAATTAAATTAAAACATAACTCGTACAGTTTTTGGAGAATATTACTGAAAATCCAGATAGTTGGGATACTGATGCTTTCGTGACTCCTAAAGGGTATGCGTCATCATTGAGAAATATCAATTTCGCTTTTCTATTGAAGGTTTTCAGCAACATTTTTTTCCTTTCACAGACACATTATTACAAATTCTTCAAATCAAAACTTTTGATGTGAAATATTGCATCGATAAAGTAAAAGAGACGAGTTCTCAACCCAAAGATGCTGGAAACAACTTTGAGGAGACGTATGGAAAATTATAAGATGGTGACAACGTGGAAGCTCCTAAGAAGAGACTTGGAGAAGATGACTCATTGAATCCCAGAAATAAATATGTGCGTCTTATAATGAAATTATTGGCACAATGATTGGGCAAATGGAGCTGGGGTTTCAAGAAATGAGCTGTAATTGATTGAACTGCTAGATTAAAAAAAAAATTCAGATCTTCTAATCTCAATTTCCTGACAGTTAATTTTTGTCACTTCAGTCAAGTTACGGTAGTTTTTTTTAAAATTTTGGCAGTTTTCGAAGTGAATTAGTTTACAAACTATCAGCCTTTTCTGACAAGATTGTGATTGAAATTGTGACGTTCCTGGCGGAAACAGACTTAGCAGAAGAAGCATTCCAAGAAACACATAAATTATGTTGTTTTGGTATCAACAATACCAGTGAGCAAATCCACTGTTGTTTGAAACGTATTAAGACTGTGAGTAACACCCAGTGTGAGAATAGGTTCTCCACACTTTCCCTGTTGTCAGTTGAAAAAGCCTTGCTAGACTGCAGAGTCAAAAATCATTCTATGACGCTGTTATTGACAAATTCATTCAGAAAGGTGACAGAAGGATTGCACTAATATACACTTGTAGGCAAAATTCCAAATTAAATTTTTATTCACTTATTTATTTGTTTATTTTTTTTGGTGTTTTTGCTTAATTTAAAAACTCATTTATATATTTGTTTTTTGCTCCATGTCTCAATATTGTTGATCGGTTGAAGGGAGCTAAATTACGTAACCTATGACCTGTAAAAGTATATTTGCTAAGCTACATATTGTACATTATATGGAGAGTATTCCTCTTTAGCCCCATAATGAAAAGTGTCTTCAAAACTAGTACTGTTTGAGAAAAGTCACCACACGCCACTGATAACAGGAGTTGTGTTGAGATGTGGAGTGTAAGGACGGAGTGGTTCCATATAAAAAACCGAGTGAAGCAGGGGAGAGAATGCCCTCTCATTATTACTATTTGTAATGATAATGGAAATGGTCATGAACAAAGTGGCAATAAAACTCGAGGAGGAAATAATGAAGGTCATGATGTTTGCTGATGACTTGATAGTATGGGGGGAGAAGGAAGAGGAAGTACAGAAACATCCACAGGAATGGAGTGTGCAATTAAATTTAGCATGGCAAAGTATGATGTGATGGTAAAGACAAGGAAAGGAAGAGGGTAGGACCTAATAAAAGCTATAAGGTTGGATGGAATAGAGCTGAGAAAAGTACAGAATTTAAAATATCTTGGATGTTTGATTGAATAGAAAAGCGGAAGTAGAGAGGATTTAATATGAAGAGGAAAGCAGGTAGTTATTCTATAGGTGTGTTTGAGACCTGCTATGGAGAAGGGAAGTCTCCTTGAAGTGTTAGGAAGGGGTGTACAGGGAGTACTTTGTACACATTATCACAGAAATATGGATGTTGATTGTAACAGATACTAGAAAAGTGGAAGCCATGAGAATGAAGTTCGTGAGGAGCATATTAACTGTCACAAGGAGAAACAAGATTAGGAATGAAGCTATCTGGGAAAGAGTAGGAGTACAGGAAGTGCATAAGATAGTAGATTAAGTCAGACTGAGATGGTATGGGCATGTGATGAAGATAGAAAAAGAGAATATGCCAAAGAAAAAGTTGGAGATAAAGTATGTAGGAAAAAACCCGCAAGGGAGGCCAAGAAAGAGATGGCAGGAGAAGATAACAAGTGTGTGAGTAAGAGGAGAAGAATGGATGAAATCAAAGGTGTAAGAGTGATGGAAGAATCGAGGAAATGGAGGCATTTTACTAAACTGATCTGGCCACAGGCTGGACAAAGGGATTACGCACTAAAAGGTGTGATTCTGTATGGGCATGTGAGTTAGTGGGCTACTTTATTGCCTATAACTTGAAAGTTCAAATTTTGATTAGCTCTACTCTCATGTATCACAAGAAATAGGGCAATCCTTAAAGATTTTCTTTTTGCTTCATTAGAAGACTGCACATTTGAAATGAGATCATTTTACCATCTTAAAAAATAATATTTAAATCTCAATTAAAAAGCTATTTCATTCATCCCAATTTTACATATGTCAAGTGAAGAATGCAATAAATCTCACTTAAATGTAATACTTGTTTTGAACATAACTGTAATAACAAGTGACCTGTTAAACTTTTAATAATGGGCTTGCGATTTTTTTGATTTATTAAATTTAGTTTTAATACAAGGAATTAATAAAATGATACAGGAAAATATTTTATCACCTTTTATTAAAAACATAATAAAAATTTGATGATATTATTCTAAATAAGTTTCGTATTTACAGATGTTAAAAAAATGCATACATATGAAAATAAAATATTATTTCAAACATTCTGTTTAGTAGTTAGTACAATGATAAAATATCTTTTGCACGCTTTGTTAGTTGCATGTAGGAACAAATATCACTAAATTATTATTTAAAACAAAATCACAAAGATCACTCTACAGGCTCACAAGTCCTAAGTGTTTTTCAGTTTCACTTTGTTTCGTCCTTCTCCGCCGCATGCAAGGTTGCTGGGGTTTTTATGATTCATATCATGCAATGCTGCCCTCACAATTTATATTTTATCAATAATTATTAAACAATAAGAATATGGAAAATAAAGTTTATTTATACATATTTTATGTTCCTTTTTGGTGAAAATAAATAAATGAAAAATATTAACAGCGGACTTGCAAATTTCAAACAAATTAACAATGGGCTGAGGCGAGTCCTCTACAGCTCACCACCGGTCGTAACATTGCATTTGATTTGCGAGTCACTTGATATTGCAACAGTAATCTCTTTTAAGCTCTTAATTATATCAACCAAGCACCCAAGACCTGATTCTAGTGTAGTGTGGAGCTTGTGTACGCTCAAAGTCCCTAGTCATTTCTCTTTAAACCCTAATTTCTCCAAACTAGTAACTGAGATAGCCTAATTCTAGTGAAGTGTGTACCTTGTCTCCTCTTGAAGTCCCCAGTCAGCCAGCATTTTAACAATAACCAGTGCTGTCGATGATGACAGGATCTTCGTGCTAACTAGAATATGTATGTTTGCTGCAGGGAACTGCTATTGAACAACAATTACTTACGCTCACTGCCCTTTGAACTGGGAAAATTATTTCAACTTCATGTCCTGGGCCTGCAAGGCAACCCACTGTCTAAGGACATCCTGTCGCTGTACGGAGAGCCCAACGGCACGCACAAGCTGATCACGTTCATGTTGGACAGTTTACAAGGTAGGGGCATTCTTGCCGGCTTTGTTTTTTGCTATTTATGTTTATTACTCTTGTTTTTTTTAAAGAGACCACAAATATTCTATCAATAGATAATAAAACATAAAATATAATAGAATATTAATAATTGTCAACAAATAAAATTTAATGCTTAAAACTAAAAATATGCAAAATAAAAGAACAATTTTTTAAACATCTAAGTGAGCTTAAACCCTAGTACATAGTCAATATTAACAAAAGGAAATCAAAATTAAATTTATTGTTTAAACTTACCTCTAGACCAGGAGTCTCCAAACTTATTGAGTGAAGCGCAACATTAGGATATTGAAAGTTCTAAGTGAGTTGAATCAAAAAAGACATATACACTATTATTTGTATATTGATATATAACAAATAGTTTATATGTATGTGTATACACATATAAAAAATAATGTAGATGTATGTGTATAGATATATAAAAAATAGTGTACTTTTTTAATACACAGGTGTTTTATGAGGAATATCAAATGTTTTGGGAGGTTGAAGTATTTGTTATTATTAGTAAAAAGGTTCATACAAACATATGTCCAATTGTCAATGGATGTAGAGATACAGGTGTTTTAAAACTGGCTCATAAAAAGCTATTATTACTTATTAGGTGTATTAAAGAATGATTAATGACTTGCATGTGTTTATTGAGTGTTTGAATGATAATATAAAACACAAATAACTTACAGTTCACAATAAGTGTTTGAAAACCCCACCACCAACCTCACAGTACTTTGTAACTCTTGTGGTAATAGTATATGATTTTCTTCTGAGGTCGTTTCGGTGTTCATTTATCAGGGCAATACTATCCATAATATGAGAGCAATTCATCTCTTGTATCTATCTTCTTTTTTTGTATACTTTGCTTTTCACCCATCTCCACAAACCTTAATCTAAGGGAGCTAGGTCTGGAGACTTTGGTGTCCAATGAATGGGACCCCCACGGTCAATCCATCATTCAAGGAAAGCAAGGTTTAGATATTGTGTCATCTGACAACTGTAATGTGCAGGATTTACTTCATGCGGAAGGATCATACCAATCCTTGTAGCTAAGGGAACCTCCTACAAAAAACAGTGAAAGTTTGTTTTACAGAAATTGTAGATAAATAGGCCATTTAAGACAACACAAGAGACCCAATAACCTAATTGTCAATCATACCACACCAAATGCTTACAGATAATAATAGGAAACATGTTTATATGAACTTTTTTACTCAAAATAATCAATACTACAACGTCCCAAAATATTTAGTATGCCTTCTGAAACACTCTGCATAGATCTTTATAAAAATACATGTACACAATTTTAAAAATAGATATAAGTTTAAACAATAACATGACTTTTGCTTCCCCTCCAATCATGTTAAAATTAACCATGTACTAAGTTTTAAGCTCACTTAAACATAAGCTAACGTGCTCTTCACAAACTTCATTCTCATGGCCTCCCCTTTACTTGTTTCTCTTAGATTCAATGTCCATATTTTTGCTGCATATGTGAATATGGGTACAAATGTCACCATATACAGTACTTCCTTACACTTTGAAGTCACTTTTATCCTCCATAGTAGGTATTTTACACACCTATAGGACAACTTCCCTGCTGCTGTCTTCCTTTAAAATTATTTCTACCCCCATTCTTCACCCCACTTACACTTTCAATATCTTTCTCAGCTCTAATCCATCCAACTTTATAGCTTTACTAGGCCTTATCCTATTCCTTGTCATTACCATCACTTCACACATGCCCATATTAAATTTAATTCCACACTCT
>CABEEJ010000913.1:35707-52877 GCA_901482245.1 Timema douglasi | reverse complement strand
CCCCCCCCATACCATCCCATCAAGCCATCACAAACATCATGGCTTTCATTCTTTCCTCTGAGTTTCCTTACTAATTTATTTGTGACTGTTCCCATTATTATTACAAAGCACTCTCATGCTTAACTCATTCTTATTTGGAACCACCCCGTCTACCCCTTCTTCATCTTAATACAACTCATGTTATCCTCTTACATACACTTTACTCTCATTACAACTCCTCTTTCCACTCCAGCCTCCACCTTAACTTTCCAAACTTTATTTCTATCCAAACTATAATATGCCTTCTCCACATCCATACTAAGTCCTTCTCAAATTCATACCATGCTACTACAGAATATTATATAATATATTCTCACATATCAATGCATGTACTGTATTGCAGTCGTCATAATTATATTTACAACACTAAAAACAATTGTTATAAATAGGTTATAGTTCACTACAGAGCTTAACACACAGATGGAGTACATATTGTTTTTGTAAACTAACTATTTTTTCTAAGCCAGGGCATTATAACCCTATCTAATAAAAGGACCGGCAAGGTACAGAGATTGGGGGGAAATGTTAAGATTTTTCCAAAGCAGACCTGATTCCGGTAAATCTAGAAGTGTACAGAGTTTATTTTGCACTCCCATGAATATATACTATTTTAGCACATTAATTAAATCTGCTTCATTGGCTGCATTGTCTCAAACTCAAATTAGTCAAATGGCTAAATTCATGAACTTGGTTCTTATTCTGGACCACACCCAATATAATTATTATCACCACATCTTACTACTCGTTCGGGTTATACACAACCCAATATGTAATGGTAGGGTGATAGTGAGATGAAATGGAGTACCTACGGTTTAACATGGGATCAGAACCACGGGGGAGGCCTGGCATTTTGATTAATACACGTCTTGTCAGAGGCGAAGAAAGGGTTTGAAAATCAGATAAATCTGTGCCGGGACAGAGGATTGAACCCCGGACCCTCAGCACAGAAGTCTGACACCTTACCCCTAGACCACCAGGTCAACTAGCAAATAGAAAAATGTTTGTTTAAATATGCTCTATACTTCTGCAGTGCAGCATACTATCTATCCTGTCCATACATGTTATAATCAATCATTCTAGTGGGTAAAGAATGACGAAGATATAATTTAGAGGAAATATAACCACATTTTAATGGAGGGAATGCGAGAAACCATCCAGGGAAAACCATCCTCTGTACATCCGACTGAAATTTGAACCTTGAACTTCCCGGCACTGGCATACTAAACTAGAAGAACTTGATGTGTATTCCGCATGCCCATCAATGTATTTATATTATGCTTTTTTGATACTGTGTACTTAAAGTCACAAATGCACATTTAAAATATTTAAAAAGCTATATTTTCCCAGATATTTATGTGTGTAAGTGAAATAGTCAAAACACTATTTATTTAAACTATGTAAAACAAATTCCCACAATCAATTATTTGATGTGATGTTTAAATATAGCACAGTTTGAAATAACTCAAAGAATTTTTTGTTATTCAAAATTATGCACACACCAACATGAAACTATTATTTTCTGTCTATGTATATGACTGCGGGAGGAGTAGAAATATAAAAGTATCACAGACAAGTGAGCCAGTCAGATATGTCTCGTGAGCCCATGAGCTTGTGAACCCTAGTCTTAGGCGTCACTTGCATGTTAGACTAGACTGCCGATGACAGGGAGCTTGAGTTCGAATCTCAGTCAGGTGTGCAGAGAGTGGTTTTTTCCAAAATGGTTTTCACATAAATGCAGGTACACTTCCTTTGAATTCAACCATTCTCATCAGTGTAATTAGTACATAAGCGTATAATCTGAACAGGTACTAAGAAACTGTGCTAAAAAAATAAAATAAAAAAGATTTCTAAACAAAATTGATTATCAAGATTTCTAAAATACAACTACAACTTCAACTAAGAATTTATTTTTAGATCAGCAGCAATGAGTCCACGAACATTGCCACACTTCTCTAAACCACCTTACTCATCTCCAGTCCTTAGATGAAGTTGCTAGTAGCTCTTATGTTGAACATGATAATAAGACCACAGTATGCAGTGACTGACCCAATCAATGCCTGGTTTTGATCCCTGGGAATCATTGTGAAGTGGTTATTGTTGTAACCAGTCAGACTAGGATATTAAAGTTGTCGAATTCATTGCTACCTGACTGGTGCGCCCTGCCCTAACTAGTCTTGAGAGTGAGTGTGTGTGTGGTATTAATGAGGTGCTGGTGTCATTGACCTCGGGGTATGTACAGTTAAGGGTGTGGGCAGACCACAAACATAAACAATCATGTGGGCCCAACAGACCCCAACTCATTTCTTCTTCATCTCATTTAACTTAAATTTAGGACGGACAGCATCAGGATGATATACTATTACTCTACAAATTAATATTGTAAAAAATAGGAGAAATCCAAGTTTGTAATAACTATAAATACTATTGACATAGAGGTCAATGTTCAGATCTGGACCAGTGAGGGATAGTTTTCTACATGTGATTTATCATCATTGTATTCATCTTATCACCACACTAATGCAAGTGATTATCATATAAACTTCCACCTAAAAATTCTGCTGTTAGTAACTCTTATGTTAAACGTAATATTACAGAATAAAATAAAAGTTTTTAAAGGTAAACAAACTAATAAAATATATCATGTTCTCCATGTTTGAATTAAAAAATATAGTAATGAAATGCTCATAATTTTGGCTCTGGCATTAGCACGTCTGTCTTATAACTTTAAAACACCATGTTTGACTTAATTTTTTTTACAAAGGGTTTTAAGTAATGGTCTAGTGTTTGGTTATTGAATTTGTTTTAGAATTAAGTTAATATAACTATCATTGATGGCCATAATTGAAGAGTACTATGCATAAAAACTGTTTACAAAGGTTTTGTATATAATTCTTTTAACATCCTATGAGATGAGACCCAGCCCACTATGGTTGCCAGTGGACCTCCCCCTTACTCACTGAGTCGTGGTTACTGCCCCACCTCACTTCCTGTCTGTCCATATAGTTTGTGTACTGGTCCTGTTACGCCCCCATTATGACCCAGACCTTGGCCACTGTCCAAGCTTTGTGGCAGCAACACATGAGACACATCTCTCTCGCACTCCTTCTAGCTTCCGCTTTCACTAACTACTTTCCTCCCTTTTTTTTATCAGCGCCTTTTGCTACCTCTTCAGGTTATACACATATTTTATAATTACTTTAATGAGGAAATAAGCATTTTAGGGTACTCTACCCACAATTTCGTGGAAGGAGAATGGGATACCATTTAAGAAATACCACCCTCAGTAGACCTGAGCAGGATTCGAACCCCAGTCTACCAATCGTATTTAACAAGCCTTTCTAACATGACCGTGACACCATATACCGTTTGGCCACTGTTGCTTGCAACTTTCCTCTCTCACTATCTCTACCTTCCTCTTCCTCCTTCCCTTTCTCTCTCCTCCCTCCCTCTCTTATTCTCTTTTTTACTTTCTCATTTTTATCTTCTTCTCTCTTTATTTTCTCTCTTTTATCTTCTTCTCTCTTTATTTTCTCTCTTTTCCTCTACCATTTCTTTCACACCCATTTATAAGGAAATCAGTATTATTTGTAAAGCAGCTCAAAATAAATTATACTTTTAAATGATTGTTTTCTTAATTTAATCAAAAATAATAATTATTGGTAACCTTCAAAAATAAGAAAAAAATAAAAATAATATATTAATTCTTTGTGGATTTGCTTGTACATAGTTTTATTTTTTTGTATGATTACACATTCAAGCTATCGAGTATTATATTTGTTCATTTAAAACAACCACCTATTAATAATCCTAATTGTATTTGTATTGCAACATTTAGGCCTATATTTTTAATTTAAAAATTGTAGGTCAGGTTTTTTCCAATGGATTACCATGAAATATCTATTTATTCAAACATGTTGAATGAGGGCCAAGACATAAAGCATATTTGAATGACAGCAGTAGTTCCTGCTTCAAATCATTAAACAGGGGAGAACTGTTTTCAGGTGAATGAGCTTGAGAATCTAGGCTTTGACTGTCATCAATCAGTGAGAATCAACTTATTATGTACACCCTTATGCATGTTGTTAATTACATATTTTTTCTTAAATGACAATTTCACTTATTTAAACAAGATTTCATTTATTTTGAAGTGAACACATCTAGCTACTTTTATTTACTGCGCTCGACTATATAGTTGATGTATTAGATTATATATATATATATAAGTTTTTATTATAAACATTTTTACTTTATATGTGTTTGGATGTAAAAACTACATATTCTTATTTTATTGATATTTTTCAAGATAAAATAGGTTCAACAAACCTGTTTTCAAATCTTTAAACAATCACATAATCATGTTTCAAATTATGCACTCATTTTTTTTGTCTGAACCATATAATTGCCAGGTTATTGAGAAAGACATGTCAAGATTGTCAGATAATACTTTTTATTTTGATAATACATTAATCTTATGCTACTTTTTTTTATCATCGGGAAGTTGAAATTTCTCAACTAGGTGTCTCAAAAATACTTCAACCATTTCAAATTATCATCTTACTTCTAGTGGCCAGGCTAGTTTATGAAAATTTTGAGCTATGATGTGTAAAAACTTTTTTCATATTATGATAACTCAAAATTTTCACAAACTTTCAGATAATATGTATTTAAAAGATTATAATCTTTATCATAAATAAAACCGGAAGAGGGTGATCTATATATGTTTTACATGTTTTCATAAAATACTAAGGCTAATGAAGATGGAAATGAAAATAAAAATAAAGAAGATATAATTTTATAATTTATTTGTTTTATCATTTTGAGTTCATAGAAACTATTAATTATATATGAATAAACTAGTTTGTTGGACTGATAATAATATTAATACCAGAGACTTATAAAATAATACTATTAATATCGTTAAATATCTTAAAGTTTGACCACAAAAAATTTGAATTTTTTAAAAGTTTTTTCACCAGAATCCTTCTATATGAATTTTGTTAGCATTTAAACAAGCAGCTAAATAAGTAAAAAAAGTGCTCAATTCAAGCTGACAAAGCTGGAACCAGTGTTGGAGCTAAGATTATGTAATGATGGGCACTATAAGATTATATCAATAGTTACATTCAATACTTTAAAAATCTTTTGAATGAATAGTACACAAATCCATTTGCATTGGTCCTGATATACCCTTACTGCTTTGAATGCGCTTTTTGTGATATTTACACAAAGTTTCAAATTTTAAGCTTCCTTTTTTGCTGACAGATAGTTGTCTTTATGAATTTGAATGTATTCTTTGCTATTCTTATGGAAAGTTTTTTTTTTTTGCTCTTAGGGTTGTTATTATAAATCAAATTCAAAATAAACTTCAATGATCAAATATCCTACTCTTATTCTCTGCCAAATTTGTGGATGTTTTTCCAAATTTATTGGTTAATTTTTCATAATTTTATATGGTTACTTCTTAAAAGTAATTTAAAAATTATATATTTGGTTTTAAAACACTGTAACATAGCATTGATGCTTTTGTATTATAGCATTTAGAGCTCATAATACACATTGAATAGTTTGGAATATTTTATTACTACAGCAGGATATATTACAATATTATTTTGTGGGTTTTAGTTCTGTTTGCATTGCAATGCACAGCAAGAGCCAATTAAATTAATAATCAACCTTATATTGTTTTTTGAATAGTCAGCATTGTTAGCACTAGTTATTTTGATGCATGGTTGACTATTGATCTGCAGCTGAGAACAAATAGATATTTCATTAAATTATAAAATACAAACTGCTCTTGGTAAATACCGATTGAAAACAATCATATTATTATTCAATAGTATGGAAACAATAGTTTTCATAATTCAATAGCTTAAATAACTCGAAAGTGTCTGTCCATTACCAGGAATATGTATTAGCTTCTACCCACTTAAACTTTAGCAATACTGCTAAGTTCAAACTTTAAAATCTTCCAAGAGATCTCACTAACATTATGTGGGGTCCATAATCTCAAAAGAGTAATGGGAAAGGATCATGCAACTAGAATTTGTTGATTTAAAGTGAATAGGATGTATGGCGATTATTTTAAGGTTACCGACATCCAGCGCCCTTAAATGAACTGGGCCAATAAAGCTGTATAAACTAAATTGCAGCTTGGATGAAACTACATCTATACTTTGGACAGAAAGGGCCATGTCATTAGATAAAAATTGTAAACGAAAAATAAGACCAAATTTTCGTAGTAACTTCTATTTTATATAATTGAACTTTTTAGGTGAGAATTAACTGTTAAATTCTGTTTGTAAAAAGGAAAAAATGTTATCGTAAGACTTATTATTTTCTGCAGTAAAATAATGTTTTATATGCCATATTGTTGTGATGATTTCTTACAATTAAAGTCAATAAATTGCATGGAAAGTTACTCACTCTAAGTGTGCCCCTGCCCAACTGTGCCTCTGCAATCCTGTACGGTAGGAGAGTGTTGGGTGTTGTATGACTGACAGGCGCGTACTTTGATCAATTTTCACCTCTTCAATGGACTTATGAAATAATAATATATAATCATATTCGAAGGCCAAGTTTGAATTAAATCAGAGAAATCTAGAAATTCTAAAATGTTATTTTCTATTGAGATTATTGCCAAAGATGATTTTCTTTGCATATTAGTTGTACTCACTAACTTATTGAGCTTTACTTTTTCTGTTTTGTGCACCTTTCATAGAACTATACATTTTTTAAATGTTGTTGAATCACTTTTATAACCTTGCACAACATCTTATGTATATACAAGCAAAATTATTTATACAAAACAACCAGTCTTAATACTTCACAAACATTACACAGTACATTTTCATAATACTAGCTTAAAAAATGTTCAAAATAAAATCAAATCTGATGAAATATATTTGGTTTAGGTAGATTTAGTATATTCCTATCAGTTTGTACATTAAAGTTTAGATAGGAGCCACATGAAAACGTCAGATATAAACTATATACCCATTTAATGTAGTCCTGTGTAAATTATTTAAACTCCATATTGACTTTATTTCCAACTCTTTAGTAGCTAGCTGCTAGACTATTAGGCAAACATCTTTTATTCAACAAGAAATCACTTTGTTCTCACCTAGTACTCATAATTATCTAACTCTGCACCAAAAATAAAGTTATGGTCATGATGGAAAGTTTAAATTTATTTTATATAATTTTAAAAGCATATGACATATGAATGTCAACTAAGTAAGTTAAAAAATTTTGCTCGTAAGCCTAACCTAAACCCTCTTAAATTATGTTAAATTTTCACGTATACTGTTTTAGTAAATATAATATATTTTTTCACTGCACAAAAGAGTGATTAGTATAAAACTAACATTTCACCCAATACTACAAAGTAATATATTCACAACAGGGGAAAATTTGTTAAAATTTCAGCTCAAAATACAAGATTAATCAGAGATTGTGCGAGCTCTATTTAAACAATAGTTTTCCAATTTATGTTCAGCTTTTCAATACATAAACGGGTGAAAACTTTGATAAACATTCAGCTGAAATTGACAACAACAAGCCCAATGGAATAAGCATCAACATGAGCACATATATGTCGCAAATAATGCCGGCTGATGTGCAAAAAGTGCATAAAGCGCATGATCAAAGTTGCACTCTTTGTACGCCTCTATGTATATATGAATTTTACGTGGACCACAATTGTGACGAGCAGAAAGCCGCAAAATTTGTATTAGATACATAGCTTCTCCGCCCCTTTCCATATTCTATTATCTGTACTAAAGTATTTTGTGTGTGCCTTGTGTCAGACACCTATATTAATAAATGCTATTAAAATAATATTTTAATTCACAATTTTTTTTAAGAACTTTGGTGCCCTGGGCCATGTTACTGCTAGCTCACCCCTTGGGCTGGCCCTGTTCCTACCAAAATCATACTATATAAGGAAGTGACCAATCTGCTGTAGGCCTAAGATACTCTGGAATACATCTTCCTCCACAGTCAAAATAGTCTAGAAATCCATTAAAACATTAATTATCACTTCTGTTCTGAAGCGGCTGCAACTGTTTCTTTATAGTCTCTGACACTTGTCACTTCCATATTATTAGGCCCTAAGTTCGAGTTCAGTATATCAAAAATTCTTAAAAAATTTGGAATATTCTCATTGAAAAACGTCACAGTCTTTCTTCTGTTGCATGGCTTGAAATGGTTTTGAAACATCTAACTATTAAATTGTATATAATGCTGCTAAAGAGAACTGCAACTGATTTAACGATTGTTGTCACGGCTCATCAGTAATATCCACACCACAAAATTACCCACTCCCAGCTCCGTTGACACTTTCTTTTATTCTTTCACTGGGTCTGGATTTAATTGCTTCAATCATTTTTACTGTATGATGTATCAGCTAATCAGTCATAGTCAAAATATATGATCTCTTTTGCAATTCTTTTGAGGGATTTATTAGTTTTCAACTGTGTCACACCACACAGAAACTCTTTTGAAAACGCTCAGTTAAACATTCCCAAACATTTTAATATTCCATTGGAATTTTGTGTTAGCTCATTTACTTTCTCCTTAAAGTAAACTATTAATGTCTTGGTATAAGTTACAAACGGGATGTTAGAAAACTGCCAAACAACTACCTTACATCTAGTATTCGACCAATTTTATTTAGTGAACTCCAAGTATTGATGTGGTAGGTAAAAGTTATGTTTTTTGTTATTGGGAGATTCAATGGGGAAATGTGGATTCACCCTTTCTCAGTGATGCAATTTAAATCAAATTGAGAAAAATATTTTTCATTTCCATAGATATTGTAATCAAATTCTAATGTAAATAAAGAGTGTAAAATGTTAAACTTGGGGACTCATCAATATAAATGATATTTTCCTCTCTTCATGTAGTATTTTGGTTATAATCTACATCCTAATGAATGTGCTACATGTTCACTAATTTGTGTTGCACCCTAAAGATAAAGGAGTGTTTTACAAATATAAAAACATTTCTCTTTTAGGTCCAATATAGAGCTACAGTTAGGATATGGAGTATCACTCTTGGCCAAGTAGTAAGCTGTGCTTTATTTATCCCCGTGTGGACAGTGCTTTAAGTTTTCCTATAAGGGGATTTAGTTTTGTTTGTCTATGAGTTGCTTTGCTCATGTATTCGAGGCTTCGGGCTCGTTTGTACACGACTTTATGCTTACATTTGTAGGGTTTTTTCTTTTGGTCATTATCTGAAGACCATTATTTGAAGCACCCACCACGTGATATATCAAAGATACTTAGTTATATTCCACACAAAGGTCCTCATTTAATAAGATATGCCAAATTCCTGCATTACATATCCTGACCTACTTTACTGTAAATTATACATGTTTGACTAACGTGGTGCAGTCACTTTGGCATTGTTTGCAAATTGTTTCATCCTTGCACTTTGTAACAATACTGAACCTCATTATTATGCCAGTGACAAGTAGTCTACTAATCAAAGTGTAAGAAAACTAGTTCCATTGTTGTATTCTACACAAGACAGGTGGCGCTTTGAATAATAACAGATTGATGTTAACAGTCTATGTTGGCATTTAAAAGATACAAAGGTATGCATACAACTTGGAACATTTTATGTTGTTCTTTGGTAAATCCATTAATGGTTTTAAAACAAATTTTGCTGAAGACCTTAAACGGTAATTTTATTGCTATTCAAAAAAGGCTAATACATTTATGCAAAATTCTAATTTCTAAATGATAAAACTATAATAAATCTCTTAAAATTGTTTGTGTAAATAGGAGGAAGCTTATTAAACAATGTTTAATGTTTTAAAGTTCAACCTGGATGAGTCTTTTTTCTTAGTGGTTTAAAATGTTTTTAAATAAATCCCGTCCAGTTTTTTGGGGGTTGGGTTAAATTGTAGAATGCCTGGTTTTAGAAATATAAACTTTTAAAATAAAGAGTATTATAGCGACTAAAAATCGACAGAAAAAGGTTCAAACTCATCCAATAGTGGTAGGTGTAACCCTCCGAAGAGTCTTGCGGCCCGAGTTGGCAGTTGCAAGAGGCAGGGTATAATAATAGAAAGGGGAGGTGGCGGGATAGTGATTTATCTCTAAATCTCGAGGTGACCTGGTGGTCTAGGGGTAAGGTGTCAGACTTCTATGCTGGCGGCCGGGGTTCAATCCTCGGTACCGGCAAAGATTTATCTGATTACCAAACCCTTCCTTCACCTCTGACAAGACATCTTGTGAATGTGAGGAATGACAGGTCTCCACCGTGGTTCGGATTCCACGTTAAACTGTAGGTCCTCCATTTCATCTCACAATCACCCCACCATTACACATTAGCGTAAGTGCGTATAACCCGAACGGGTAGTAAGACGCGGTGCTAATAATAATCTAAATCTCGAGATGAATGTTAGTGTATCTCTCTAGAATTCACCCTCTTATTCGCGTTTTAGTAAATGGGCGGGGTTTCGAAAAGTCCGAAGTGGGACACTAAACAACCCACAGTGGTGGGGCACTTAGACATACAGTAGGTGCCAGTCTTGTTTGATCTGGTATGTTGGGTGACGTGGAAGTTGTTTTGAGGTTTCCTGTTCTCTCAACGCAACACATACTTTATATAAGTATTACCCACCTTAGTCCTACATCATTAGTTAAAACATGTAGACATCTCAGATGGGTGCTAAGAGCTTAAAAAAGTCTAAATAATTTCTTAGCAAACTTTATCATGTGAGCGTATAATTTAATTTTTTTTTTAAACATATTTTGTTATTTAAAATTAAATTAGAAACTATTTTACAAAGGTTGGGTTTCAGTAGCGTACCTATAGGTTGGTATAGGTGGCAAAATTACACAGCCTCGCGCTTAAAATGGGTTCCGTCACACAGTCCCATCTGCCTGCCAAAAATACATTTGGTAAGAGATTATTAAACTATTTTCTTTTAATCCTGGTTTTGTTTCATAAAGATATCCTTATTTAATCAAAAATCACTCATTATTGGTAGTCAATTCATTGTGCATAATTTCATGCTCTACAAAAAAAGTTATGCGCATAATTTTTTGTAAAATCACTATTTAACAATGGATTATAAGCAAATAGCACCCAAAAAATGGCGCTTTCTAGCCAATAAATAATTTACTTAACAATTTTTCATATAAAACTTTTCGCAAAACTATTTCTCTACCATCACTTCGAAAATGATTGCAAAAGTTCAAGCCTTTGCTAAATACTGGATGGTATTGGCTAATTATTTGTAAATGCAAGCAATACGTCTGAGAAAAAGGACAAAGTGTGTGTGTCGCATTTTTTGTCCTTATCTATTAACGCATGCGCAGTGAAGTTCCTCTTTTCCTTCAGCTATCTTGCTAGGTGCCAGTGTGTTTATCATCGACGTATGTTGTTGACGTGACAATTTTTATTTTACAGGGGAAGCGGAAAGGGGAGGGGAGCACCTTGAAAGTTTCGACAATGACCATAATTACGCCTCTGTTGGATCTATATTCTTGAATAATTAATAATGGACGAATAGTGAGCAAGAAGTTGAAATACATTATTTTCAATGATAGCGTTAAAATTGATGCACAGTGAATAGTGCACATTGTATAAAGTTGATTTAACTTTTAAGGTGGAGGGGGAAGAATACTCGAGATAGGTAATTACTTTCTATAGTTTTTATATCACAATATTTTTTCAGCCAAGATAAATATAATACTTTTCATTAATAAATAAAGTTTTTTTTTCACATGGTGACCTTAACAGCTCTTGAATATCTGTCAAGGGTGTCGTGAAATTTAATGACAACTTTCTCTCTCTCTTTATTTTAAAAGTTTCTCATCTAATGCTGCTATGCTCTTGACAGATATTCAACAATTACTGTTATCACCATGTGGAGACAATTAAACTGTATGTTTGTACTGAAGAAATATTCTATTCATTTTGGCAAAAAAACTACTGTTTTGCTATAAAAACTGCACGAAACACTCACGTTTTTCTCGCGGCCTCTACATGCCCCACCCCCGCCCCCCATACCCTCATCTTAACTTCTTATACGTTATGCATGGAATGTCATAGATAATCATTGGACTTGAGATGTACCGGCCAATGAGAATGTGAGGAGAGGATCTATCCAATTAAACCCCACTATACAAACAGACGAAAATAATTATAAAATTTTCTGTTAATCTTCATGATTGAGATGCCTTGTGGTAACCATATTTTAGCGTCAATAACTACGATTATCTGTTTATATGTTCAAAAACAGAGGAGGTATATATTTTTTAATTCTTTTGTGTAGAAGTAGCTCTATACTCCATTCACGGTAGGAATTACTCTCTGAAAGGTCTTTTTTTCCTACCAATATCCTACCATATAGTAGATTTCTGGTAGGGAAAAAGGTCTTTCAGAAAACAATTCCTACGGTGAACGGACTTTACTCTTATAATATTCATGACAATGATAGAATTGTAACCAAATAAATATTGAATTTGATTTAATATTACAGACAAAACTTAAATTTACTTAAATATAAGTTTCATAAGATACACACAACCCGCCTCGGTGGCGTAGTTGGCTAACGCGCTCGTCGTGTTGAGCTGCTCGACTGCTGAGGACGGGGAGATCGAGGTTCGAATCTCGGTCGTGTGAACTGGGGGTGGTTTTTCCTAAATGGTTTTCCACTCTCCCTCCACGCAAATGCGGGTTCACTTCCTCTAATTCAACCTTCCCAATTCCTAATCCATTCGAGTAATTAGTACTTAAAGCGTATAACCCGAACGGGTAGTAAGACGCGGTGCTAAATATTATTATTCGTAAGATACAGTTTAACTAACGTTTTTCGTACGATCCCTTTATTTAAGTATTTTTAGATACATCTAGTAGTGAAAAGAGGTTAGTCCATTTTCTATGGGTAAAAGACAATCGATTTAAGGAAGACTGTATACGCTACATTTATTATAAACCAATGTATTTTTTCTTAAGAATTTTGCACTGTACGCTATACATTACTTACTATTAGCTATGCTTTATGTATGGATATAACCCAGCTGTAACGATACTGATTTGGACCCCCTCTCATATATGTAAAAAGTCATGAAGTGCATTTTTCTTTAAAGTATGCTATGTAAAATATCCTTTCAATACTTCATCCACGGAGAATAACGCGCTTTTCAGAAATAATGTCAAAGGATTGCACAATTAAAACTGATTTTTTCTTTAAAAAAAATCAACTCCGTAGTATTTACCAAAAAAGATAGTGACGCTAGCTCCCTCTACCCAATATGAAGCTAGCCTTCACAGCCCCTGTCACCAAGACGCTTTCGATTAGTTGGTTTTGACATGGGTCGCGAGAGGTCCAAGGGGTAAGGGATAGGTCATATATAAGCCACTTGTGCGTATGAATACACATGGTGCCGGGAACATAAATCTACACAGTGAACACACAGTGCCGGTATCATAAATCTAGTAATACAAATTCATTAACAGTGCCGGTAGCATAAATATAGCAGTAGCAGTAATTCACAGTGCCAGTGATATACATCTACAGAACGTTGTAATAAAACAGTGCCACTAACTGAAATCCATAGAATGTTACAGATATATAATCTGTAGTTCAACGAAAGTTGTATCATTTTACATAATATCTTCATACCGAAGATAAAATCACTTTAATAAATCGTGTGCAACATTAAAGGTATTATTTATTAAATTAACATATCTGATAATAGTTCCGTATCAACATAATTGGCTTTCCATCACGGAGCTATAAATACCAATTATATCAGCAAAATGCCGTACCGCTTTAATTAGTGCTCGATCACAGGGCAATTATCAGCTAATTAAACGGTATCACTTCAATCGGTGCCTATCGTCGACCCGTAACGTTTTAATCAACGTCCAACGCTGACCGATTAATACAATAACTTAATAATTGGCGCCTCATCACGGGTCAAATATCAATTCAATAACACCTCACAGCCTAACCAAACAACTCTTAATTCTCTTTTTACTAGGCACCTAAAGCCTCATGGTTCGATTTCCCTCGCTACCTAGCTAACATTTGATCTCATTTAAATATGTGATACTAAGGTTATCGTCTTGTTTATTACTTTTACACCCTTCTCCTTATTTTATATACGTTTTAGTTTTTCTTCTATGGCGACGACATGTTTCGGTGATTTTTCACCATCTTCATGTCTGAGGAAAACCAATGTTATTTCAAATTATTGTATACAAATATGTAATAAAATTATGAATTTAAAAAAATTAAACATTAGACATGGAAATATACTGTGATATACAAAATATTAAATCATTTAAGTAAATGATTATCTAAATAATATTTCGTATATCACATTTTAATTTTTCTTATTTTAATTTCTAATGTTAATTTTTTTAAATTCATAATTTTATTACATATTTGTATACAATAATTTGAAATAACATTGGTTTTCCTCAGACATGAAGATGGTGAAAAATCACCGAAATATGTCGTTATAGAAGAATAAAGAAAAACTAAATCTTATATAAAATAAGGAGAAGGGAATAAAAATAATAAACAAGACGATATAACTTTACTATCAATTAGTATCATTCCTTACCAAATAATCATGAACATTACTAGAAATCATTTAAATATGTTTTGTTTCCTTTCACTAAATGGTCTGGTTGTTGTGTTTTCTTGACATCTTGCCCTGAACGAAGATAATTCGCTAATAATTTCCAGCATACTGGCACGCGCCAACCTGATCCGCAACAAGCTGACGACTGTCTTGTTTCCAACTCACACCCTTTCTATATTTAGATCAGTGTTTGGAACAGCTCGTGCCGGCTGCCCTTGAGTTTTATCTGGTCCACTTGGTCCACGCTAATTATACGGTAGCTGGGTTCGAACCCAAGGAATTGCTATCTAAAGTCAAGGGCATGGTCCTTGGAGATTGTCGACACTTGTTCCATGTATGGTGGCGTGCAGAACTGTACGGTGGCGAGCAGAACTTTATTTTTGTTGATTGTAGTAAGAATGACCTGAGGTGCAGGTCTGTGGATTCAATCATATTTTACCTGATTATTTTATAATTAGTATGATATTGTGCCAGTAATGGTTATCAGCGATAAATGATCTAAACATGTACTGGTGATAGCACGATCTAAGGCGTCAGTTTCACAATATTTTTTATGGTTAGTTTAGCTATATTCCATTCACGATAGGTTTTTTACCTGGATTACAGTTCGAAAATCATATGTTTAGGTTTTGGGTTGCCAACACTTGTAAAAGATCACAGTTTTGTTATAAATGTAAAGATCTTTAATTACCTGTTATATATTACATTTAAAATAACGTAAACTTAAGTTTTCTCATACTATTTCATTTTTTTTAATAATTTATTTTTGTCCAACTCGAAACAATATTTTAAACATAATTAAAAGTACTCATTTTTCGTTTTAGTACGTTACTGATGTTGTGTAATATAGTGCATACATCAATACCTTTTAATACATCCATCGTATTTACTTGGAAAAGAGAAAATTGTCATTTTTTTTTACATACAATACATGATTTTATGATTATTTTATCGTATTTTGAAATATTTAACTGAATAAAGTATTTTCATCAACTGCGTGTCCGCATCATTGTAAAAAACTTGTTTACCGTTATGTTTAATCATATGGTTTAAATTCGTCAGTCGCCATTTTGAGGCTATGTTCGTTAGAAGTTTTTGTGAAAGTAATGTTAATATTTTTTTAAGGGGAATAAAACTATAAATAATCTTTGTGTCCGACCTCAAATAAATATATAAATAATATTGGCCTAAATTACTGTGGTTAACTATCACATTAATATATTACCATCTGTTTTCATTACAGTCATCCAAAGTGATAGAGGCCAGCTGTTGGCGTAGTGATATATTAGGGATTACTTCTAGTAACATTTTGAGCTGTCATTCATGTAAACTTAGCTCGTGAATGCCTTATACACGTCAGTTGGCCTGGACTTTAGGTCAACTGACTTTCTCCTAGGTTAATTTTAAGGCTAAATTACTTAACCCAAAAGACTATTGGTGAACTTACCAACCTAATTTTTTTTAAATTCTAAATTAATTTTAGACCAAATGGTAGTAAGCTACATAAGCTACCAACTTGGCTTCGGACAGATCTTCTATCAAAGTTTTTCTTTCCCTCTATGATTTCTCTTATTATAATATTTCAATTGATAGTACGAGATTACCTCCTTTTCTCAGATCCAACTATTTGTTTAGTTCTAATAAACATCCTCTATTCTATAATTCCATTTTGAATATACCAAAGACAGTCTTATGTTAACTTCTTTTTTTACACGATGCACGATAACTAACCCTACTACAAAACTATCTTAGCACCGCGGGAGTTACATTGTCTGGATATGAGCGGCAAGGGGTTGGAATCCTGGAGGATTGGGTGGTGCGTGGAGGTGAAGAATCAAGTGATGGTAAATTAAATTTTATTTTTTGAGAATTATATCTGGAATTCTAGACACAGATAACATGGAATTCTATCGCGTGACGCGAGAGCATTTACGATCGATAGGGACCGCGCGAGCTGCCTCAGGAACCGAGCTCGAGACCCCAGAGGGTGGGAGCCTCGTTATAACGGCTTACACCAAGTCTTCTCGTAGATGGTTTCTAAACGACTTCTTCTTGCACTTCACCGTGGCTTCTCTCCAGCTGGGGTGAAGCTCCGCTCCTCTTCGGACAACCAATCACCTTACAAGGGTTTATCAATTAATACTTTAAACTCTCTGATCTCGACATTCTATCAAGCAATCCAGCCAGGTCCATCGGTACACAGTAGCTTGCTCCCCGACAGAAAATAATACACCATTCTCAGCAGGATGTTATCTCTACTGAGTCCCGACACTGTTTTACTTCCAAGGAAATGTGCAAGCCTGGACTAACATCTTTATAGAATAAACTTTAAAATAATCTGCTCTTACTTAGATAATTATGAAATGTTGGCAGCGCAAGTTTTACATAGGAAGTTATAGAGTGAATATTAAAGTACTAAAGTTGAAAATATTGGGCTAGGGGGATATAAACTTGAATAGTAAAAGAAAAAACAAATCTTTTTTCAGTAATTATGTGCATATGTGCCCCCCCCCCCCCCC
>CABEEJ010000913.1:23967-35542 GCA_901482245.1 Timema douglasi | reverse complement strand
CCCCCCCCTTCTTTGGAGTGGTTCAACCATGTTTAGGTTTGGTTTGAATTCCCCACATTTATACGCCCATGATGTGGAGTGCACGTTGGGGATTTATTTTTGAGTACACTAGCTCTAGCTAAAAACACCCCTTCCTCGACAGCAAGTGGTTGATTTATGACTCCCTTCATACCAACCTAACAAGACTTTTTATCGTTCATTGCGATCTATCTTGGTAGCATACAGATGTGTTGCCAACCTTGACACTCCTCACCCTGTCACATTAGTGAGTTGAGGTTCCCTGCATGGAAATGTTATGTTGGCAACCTTGGCACTCCTCTTGTTTGTCAACAAGTGACTATAGTGTCGCAAACACAGACTTATTACATCTAAAGCGTCACTCTCTCAAAATAATGGTTTACCGTTGGTGGATAAATCGGGGTTCGAATACCATTAGGGTGTATTGATGAGGGTTTATTAAATGAATTCTCTCTTCCCTTCTCCACGTAAAGGCTGGTAAATTTACTCTTAAACTCCACCTTATTCATTCTTGCTCCATTAGTGTAAATATACAGATAGCCTGGACGGGTAGCAAGACGCGGTACACAAAACAACAGATAGCGAGATCATAATCACTTTTGACTTAAAGTGACGTCACGTTTACCCAAGTTTTTACTCGAGTCCACCTCAAAAAGTGTTGCCACGCACGCGTTGTCTTAGTAGTAAATATTTCCGCTCATTAGTTTCAAGTGACGTCATAACCACAAATCACAGATAAAAATTAATGTTTTTCGCGACACATACAGGGACAATGGCTGGCTGGGCATGCGCTGGTTTATTAGTTAGATTCTTCACATACCAGTGGTATGTATTGGAGTGTTGCAAGAGAAGCAGACCTTGTTAAAACTGTACCTGTGATACGTTCTCGCCCACTTGGGCCCTATAAGACCAAATCATACATATGCTCTGCTCTGCATGCCTCGATACCTGACCAATGAGTGTTATACTGAGGGGTGTGAACAATTCACAGGTACACTTTAAACTAATACTGCTTACCCTGGCAACACTTCACGACACGCTACTGGCACATACGAAATGAGTTTGAGTGACCTCATAGTCAAAATGAAATGTTGGTTGCGTCTGTTACATCGACAATGGCTGGTCCTACGACGTCTAGTTGTAATAATTCTATTGCCGTACAGTAATCTGTTTTGTGAAGCACTCACAACTGATTGCTATGGAATACGCTGTGTCCGTGAATCTTGTTTTTTGAGGACCGTGACACGTAAAATGAGACGTTTTTATCTGCGATTATCTGAACTGTAGTCGTCCTTCACCATTTTCCTTCAAAGTTTGCTCCTCCATTAATTTCAATAAGGTCAGATTACCGTGATAAAATGACCTTGTCATTTTCTTTCTAGCAATACAAGTAATCTAAAATTACCTCGTTTCTTAAACTAGAATCTCTCCCCTGCATAGATCGGTGCACCATCGATTGGTATTGTACTTGGGGGTACCACTGGACAGCCGACAACTTTCGCTTTTTAGTGCCCACAAAAAAGTGTATACAAAAAACTGTTGACTATTCCTATGTCAGGAAGTTCTATTGAATTTTCCTTTACAACTTAAAAATACAAATGTCATACTTTGTTCTTATAATACTTAAGAGCTACATGTTTTATTATTTGTCCCAATAAAACTTTAACTACAAGTTCTGCTGAAGGTGAGATCGGGGCTCGAATCTCGATCGAGTCTACTTAGGGTATTTTTTCCTAAATGGTTTCGCACTCTCTTTCCGCGCAAATGTTTTTATATTACTCCTAAAATGCTTACTTCCTCAACCACACCCCTTTAGAGTAATACTCATATATGCGTACAACCTAAACAAGCAGTAAAACTTGTATAAAAAAACTATTTATTAGTTCCCTT
This sequence comes from Timema douglasi, assembly GCA_901482245.1. NCBI lineage: Eukaryota > Metazoa > Arthropoda > Insecta > Phasmatodea > Timematidae > Timema > Timema douglasi. The sequence goes on along the minus strand of CABEEJ010000913.1, from coordinate 33,634 downwards.
AGGCTGGCCACACACCAGATACGACATTTTGTTTCGAAAACATTCTTCACGAGGCAAAACCTTGCATTATGTTGCATTTGGTGTTGAGAGATAACCTTTAGTGATACAATTTGATTCGTATCTCCAAAGCAATTTTTCAGTTTCCTACAAGCTGTGGGATCTCAAAGAGTCGAGCACATGGTTTAGTTGGTTGACCTCGGTTCTCTTGGGGTAAAGTGTTCAAGACCCGATGTTCGTGGGTTCAAACCTAGCCGAAGTCGATGGATTTTTCTTGAGCGATAAAAATCCGTAGCACAGCTTCCTTCGGAGGGGAAGTCTTTCCATCTGTACCGTGTCGTTTGTGGCATGTAACGGAACGCTCGAAGGTATGTGAAAATACCTTTTCGGGCAAAATTGGTAGGCCCTTTCGCGTTCGCTCATAGGCATTATCGTGTGCTGATATAATAAGTTGGTTCAGAAAGTGCACATTAAAATACCTCAAATAAATAAAATAAATTGTTGGTTGTTTTGCGAAGTTGGTATTGTGAAGTTATCAAAGGATATGGCGAGTGAAGAAATAGATATAGCTGCTCTTTTGTGACATTTCATTCAATTATTGGATGATAAACCAGAGAGAGATTATTGGGTTAGCTTCACCTAGCACTAATATCTTGTCTGGGTCCATTTGTCTGGATATACATACTTGATTGTTTGCATCCAATTCCATTTTAATAGCACAACCTCTACACAAATTCAAAATATAAAACACAAACTGCACAGCTTCATATTCTACATATCACTCTCGAAGGCTCTATAGAATAGATGGCCATGTTGTCTTGTGTCCACGCGCGTGCTTAGTTCATAATGGCTCATGTTTATTATTATTATTATTAGCACCGCGTCTTACTACCCGTTCGGGTTATACGCACTTACGCTAATGTGTGATGGTAGGGTGATCGTGAGATGAAATGAAGGACCTACAGTTTAACGTGGAATCCGAACCACGGTGGAGGCCTGGCATTCCCCACATGGCTCATGTTTAGAAGCACCGGTTAGCACAGCATCGCCCTGTTGTTGCAGCGTGTTGCATAGCGCTGTGCAACAATGTTTTAACCAACTGCACCTAGTGATCTGCACTCGATTTGATTTTATGGCAACCGACACGTTTGCAACACGTTGCAACAAAATATTTCGTTGAGGTTCGTTGCGAGATAAAATGTTGCATATAGTGTGCGGCTGGCCTTATTATTTGTTCCAATAAACTTTTAACTACAAGATCCACTCTATGTTCCTACACAACCAACAGATATAAGATCTATTTTTTGCTCTTATAAAACTTTTTAAAGCCACAAGCTCCATCTTGGTTCTCATAAAACTTACAGCTATATTAATGTTTTATTCTTTATTCCAATACGACCTACAAGTTCCATTCTTTGTTTCTTTACCAATCTAATCATCATTTGTAAATACAACTTTCCAGACAAAATATACAATATAATATTTGTTCCTACTTCAAGTGTACCTGTGTTTCTTGTAGACACCGTCTCGACACACTTGCGACGCTTTATTTAAAACTTATCCCGATATATCTTAGTTTGACACCGTTATTTGCAACCATTAAGAAATAAATTGTCACGGCCGCTTAATGTGGATTCTTGAAGTAACGACTGAATGAAGTAGGCTTGTACGTCATGTCCTGATTAATATAGGTGTTTATAACAATGGAGTTTGTAGAATTGTAAAGTGGAGGAGATCAAGAGTACAAGGAGTTTATTTCAAAACGTTGGTTAGCTTTAGGAATTATTTAAAGTGTATTTTGAGGGGAATTTTAAGCAAAATAAAATGTTTGTTGGAAAATAAAATATGTAATATGTAAGGTTACTTTTATATGACATGTTTACTTATATTTTTATACGGTACATTGCCATATTATTACTAGTAGTGATTTAGTCATGTTATGTGATCTAAAAATAACCATAACTAACACTTGTGGGTTTCATGGCTACATTATTACAATCAAAGAATAATAAAATCCATACACATTCCTTCATTTATTTCAAAACAATAAATATCCTATAAATTAATACCATGAAGAGTTTGTCATGAGCGTTGTGATAGAGGTCTGGAATTTAAAAATCAGTAGCCCATGTGCGCAAACATGTTACCTTGAAACAAGAATTTTACCATTTTGATTACATTTTATTCTAATCAGTAATTAAAAACAGAATAGGGATCAATAATATGAAGAGGTTTTTTATGTATGTTTGAAGCAAAGAAAAACGTTGGCTGGGGTAACGCCGGGTACCTACTTCTGCTAATTTGTAGTAAATTAATAACTGTATTGGGCAAGGCCAAGCGGACGGGTGGATGGGGCTGGAAATCTGCAGATCTGCACCCATTATAGGGCATCCACAAGTGCCGGCAGGGGGTTTATCAAGCCCCCCATAAGCTTACCGTGGCTACGTTGGTTTAGAAAGTACGCGTGAAATCCTAGGAATGGACGCGTCAGTTCAGAGCCTCAGTTTGTGTTTGTGCCTGCGTGAGGCGACAGCAGCGCGCCTGGCGGTGAATCCTGAGCAGATCGTGCCTCACGGTCTTGTCCTGTCGTAGTAAACAAGGGAACGTGATTGACATCGCCAACCAAACCGCGCGGTGGGCGTTTGTTGGTCGCGTCCGGGCCACTTCCAGTCAGAAACGCGACATACAGACTGACACTGTGTCTGAATGCGTCTAGATTAACTTTATGCTTCTCGTAGCTGTCACCTATGACATATTGTGTCAATATTTAGGACGACTTTAAAATAGGTTATATTCCTGCAATGCAATGGGTGCATGCTCTAAATATCATGCTCGCTTAGTCTGATTTGCTAATGATAGATAGGTCGGGGATATAATCCCGATCGGGTGCAATTAATATTTTATTTAAATGGTTTCCCTACTCTCTCTCTCTCTCTCTCTCTCTCTCTCTCTACGTAAATGTGGGCGGATCAAAACTATGGCGGAGCCCACATTAAAACGACGTATTAGACTCGATTGGTGGTGGGGATGTCGGGGCTGGAATCCCGGTTGGGTGTGTTAGGTTATTTTTCCTAAATAGTTTTTCACGCTCCCTCCAATTAAATAAGCAAACAATTTCTTCCAGATTATATCGTTCTCATAATTACTGTAAATATTCACCGGGAATAGCTCAAACGTGTAGTAAGACTGCGGTAGGAGAAAAATCAAATAAAAATATCTTGAAAACGTATTAGCTGTCACATATAAACATATACTATATTCAACAAAATGACTATGCAGTCTTGCAATTCACACGTCATGTTTACTATCTTTTGAAACACATGTGAACGTGTTCGTTTCCTTTATTCCACCCGCTTTCCTAATCGTCGTCAGGAGATTTTGCAAATGTGGCCAACGTGACACACAAGAAAGATAGAGAACCCTTTGTGCTGTTTAGTTTGTTTTAATTTCAGAGTCACGCCTGTTTGAATTTACTCACAATAAGCTGCCCATTGTAATACTAATTAGTTTTCAAAGCTCTCCTTGGATTAGAACCTGACTTCTGTCACAAATTGATGTTATTTGATTTGATGGAAGCGAGATTTAAGCCCCACTTTTCCAAATCAGGGTTATTCTGGCCAGGCGTTTAATTTTATCCTGATGCAAGTAATAGATCGGGTGTACTAAGGGTGAGTTTTCCTAAATTGTTTCTCCACCCTTCCTCCACCCCATAAGTGAAAATATGCGGATAGTCTGGACGGATAGTAAAAGCCGAGCGCGTAATATTTCAAGCGAATGTTACTACATTTTAAGTTTTTATCATTGATTTTGATTTTTTACACACCTCATGTTTTCAAAAATGAAAAATTGCCTCTAGACATGGACATTTAATCCTGGACTTTTTGCTTATTTGATGAGCTAAGTCAACGGTCTTGGGCTTGATTTATATTTTCAGGTGTAAAATTTCATTTATGAAAATACTATATTGTTATCTACAAAACAAGACGCTAGAAACCTAATTAGGTGGTCGCTTTCAAAGTAACTTAAGTGAGTCTTAATATTTTGAGACTTGTGGCCGTGAATTAAGATCCAAAGGAACCGTGGCTTTTATCTTTTACCGTCTATTTTCTTTTATTTAATCTTTCTTGTTTTCTTTTTGTCGTTCCCTCTCCAACACCTTATACTTTCTATGCTTTATTCACAAGAGTCTCGACACCTCGAATCGGTCGGTAACGCGTCTTCTTATTTAGCTTAGAGTGCGGGTTCGATTCATGGTGGGGTCAAGGAGTTTAATCATTTATGGATTTGAGGTTCCTCCTCTTACAATGGTGAATTGACAGTCGAGAGTATTGGATGTTTTGTTCGTTCTGGAGTTAAATTGGTTTTTAAGTGGTCTCCTGATACAACCTCTCAGAAAGTACATGTTACATATCCCCATTAAAACATTATTTTCTAGGTTTATTTGTGTAATTAGATTTAAAGTGCTTGCGTCTAATATTAAATAATTCGATTAATCTGAGGTATTTAACGTGCACTTTTTGAACCGACTGATTACATCAGTACACGATTGGGTTTAATAGTCGCAACCGTTTTAGCCCTCCTATCAAAACATGGGTATGATTCACTTCCTACAATTTTAAATGAAGGCTAGGCTAACTTAATGTCGTTTCTTACCTACCCAAATTCTAAGTTAAAACTTCTATCTATGGCTTAAAATCGACATATTTTATGTAAGTTAAATAAACAGGCCCGCCAGGGGCTAAAACCGGCCCTGGTACCAGGGGCAAAGTGCCCGCCCCCCTCCTCTTTTTTTGTAATATTCGATTTTAGATGTGGTGAAAACTTATTTGTCTAGGGAAAAGTTATTGGGCCTTTTCTGGCAAATTTTGAAAAATTGGGTGCTCTCAGAAGCTATTTTGAATAATATTCCTCTAGCAATTTTGATGATTGGATGCCTCTAGTATCTATTTAGAGTCGTCTTCTCCCAACAGCAATTAATGGATGCGTCCAAAGGTTATTTAGAGTTTGATGCAAAGCCATCTTTCATCTTCATATTTTCATGGTCGAGAATATCGGAGGGGAGTGGGATACATCTGAAGGGGGAAATGCTTATTCCAAGGGAGGATGGAGTTTATCCCATTAAGGGGGAGAAGGGAAAGTTCTTGTTGGAAGGGGAATGAACCCCTCCTCCCTGTTTCTACACCACTTCTTGACTTTGGTTTGTACATTTTTTCTAAACATTGTTGTCACAAATTTACACAATAAAAGCAATGTACGAGAATTAATATGTAGTTTAGCTGAACACTTAAATGTTATGTTATACACGATGAAGTATTTTATTGAACTTTACTTTCTTTGCCCGACTTTCTTATTATGCCAAATTTAGTTTATGTACAAAAATTATAGACTCAGCGTGAATTTTCCAAACACTTTGAAACGAACGACATGACCTGGCCAAGCCGATGATATTATAATTGTGACAAATTCCAGTAGGTTCTTCCATGGAAGACCCCATCTGGTGTGATGGGCATGCACTGTTGATTAGTATGGATAGGAATTTTATTTCTTGTCATTCATATTTCACGTTGCATTTTTTTCACCGTCTACATTTTTAGAAACATATGAATCTGAATCTCAGGCCCGGACCCCTGGAAGTTCCGGGCACGGTACCATGTTACCAATAGTCCCTCCCCCCTCGTGGCGGGTCTGTATATAAATATAATTTTTGTGCTATTTGTATTTTGAAAATTATATAAATAACTTTATTTATTATTAAACAAATACCTCTAATTACCATGAAAACATAATCCCAATGAATGTTTTCCGACTGGTGGTCCGTGGGCTCGTTTCCACCGCTACGCAAATAAATTCCTAGGTTTTTATTTTTATTTAAGGCTTACCTGTTCGGGTTATACGCTTTAAGTACTAATTACGCTAATGAATTAGGAGTTGGGAAGGTTGAATTAGAGGAAGGGAACCCGCATTTGCGTGGTGGGAGAGTGGAAAACAATTTAGGAAAAAAACCTCAGTTTACCCGACCGAGATTCGAACCTCGATTCCCCCGTCCTCACCAGTCGAGGTCAACACGACTAGCGCGTTAGCCAACTACGCCACCGAGGCGAGTAATTATTAGTTATTATTATTATTATTATTATTATTATTATTAGCAGCGCGTCTTACTACCCGTTCGGGTTATACGCACTTACGCTAATGTGTAATGGTAGGGTGATTGTGAGATGAAATGGAGGACCTACAGTTTAACGTGGAATCCGAACCACGGTGGAGGCCTGGCATTCCCCACATTCACAAGATGTCTTGTCAGAGGTGAAGGAAGGGTTTGGTAATCAGATAAATCTTTGCCGGGACCGAGGATTGAACCCCGGCCGCCAGCATAGAAGTCTGACACCTTACCCCTAGACCGCCAGTTCACCAATTCCTAGTTGAAGTTACACTTGTATATTAGGAACGCTTTTAAATATTTCACTTTTAATATGTGGGCCGAGCAATTTTATATTTGTGAGAGTGTGACTTAAATCCTAGATACCTAATTTAAAGATTTTCTAGTTTTATTTACTTATTTGTGTTGTTGGTGTGCTCATGCGTAAAAACAAACTGAACCTAATCAAACTCGTGATCAATTCTTTGATCCTAAACCAAAACACTTATTCCATTCAATGATCAGATTATAACTAATTCACACAGGTCACCATACAAACATTTGTCAAGAATATATTAATATAAACAGTTTTTTGGAATAGAGTCCATAGAATCTAGGTTAGGCCAAAATTAGGCCGGCTATGGAAAAAGCTATACCTTGCCGGTTCTTCATACGGAAGGTGACCTGGCGGTCTAGGGGTAAGGTGTCAGACTTCTATGCTGGTGGCCGGGGTTCGATCCTCGGTCCCGGCAAAGATTTATCTGATTACCAAACCCTTCCTTCACCTCTGACAAGACATCTTGTGAATGTGGGGAATGCCAGGCCACCACCGTGGTTCGGATTCCACGTTAAACTGTAGGTCCTCCATTTCATCTCACAATCACCCTACCATTACACATTAGCGTAAATGCGTATAACCCGAACGGGTAGTAAGACGCGGTGCTAATAATAATAATAATAATAATAATAATAATTCATACGGAACAAATAACTCTGCTGGTCCGTTAGTTAGAAAAGTTTGGCATCCACTATTCTACATGACTCCCAGAGACATCTGATGTTTCCATATTTGCCTTTTCTTACGAAGCGCCTCTAAACACTCATGTAATTACAGCCACAAATTCCCTATTTGTAACCTCCCTTCCTCCCTTCCCTACTCAAGACGTCCCAGCGCCTCTGCCTTCTAAATTACACCAATCCTAGTTGAACCAATGAAGTTCGCCTCCAGCTCGGCCGATGATCGCTGTTCCGGTTGTATTCATTCACTAGGGAGCGCGCCTCGGTGGTTTGGTGAAAGCCTAGGTGGTGGGAGGGGGGACTACGCCTCGCCAGCAAGACGGACACAAGGGCTTCTCTCCGCGTCAGGGCTGAGAGAGAGAGGGGGGGGGACGCATTAACCGAGTGTTTTGTGGTTTCTAATCCTTACTCCGATCGAATGATGGTATTGATTTTTAACTGTTCCCCCTACTAAATTTCCTTGGATTAGCTATTGTGGGTAAATGGTAAATAATTTTAATACAAGCACCAGTGGTCACTCAGACAAATACGTCAATATTTTCAAGTCTAATTTCCTTGTGTCGGGGAGGTTGGGGCTTTATACCCTGCTTGGTATACTTAGTTGCTTTTTTTTTTAACAATAGTTTCCTACTGTTCCTCCGTGCAAATAGGGGTGATTTTCCTCCTAAGTTCCACCTTCCTCGTCTCTACCCATTTAGTGTAAATATGCGGATAGCCAGGGTGGATATTATGGGGGATCGTGCTAGTAACACATCAAAGGTTTATTTCTTTTCTATCCCCACAGCATTCGAAAAACTCATCTATCAAAGCTGTGAGGGAAATTTAGCTCAGAGCAAAGGTTTTTCATATTAAAAAAACTTTTATTAGTGATAAGCCTCTCACTACCTGTCTGGACTGTCTGCATATTTACACTGATTGGTGGGCTGTGGATGATAGGCATTAGCTTGAAAGGAGAGGGGGAAACCGTTTAAGGAAAAATACACCTTTACACCCGGTTGAGAAACGAACGTGGACTACTTCCCGCAGCCTTAAAAACCAGGTGGGACTGACGACTTTGGCTTAGCTTCCTGCTTGCCCCCAGAAAGATTTGAAAAGCAGAATAAAAATACACACATCGATGGTCGCATGGTGTAAAGCGTCACTTTCGTGTTGGACTGGATTATCGGTGACCGGGAGTTCGGGGTTTGAATCATGGTTTGGTGTACCGAGAAGGATTTTAAAAATATGGTTTCCCCACTCTCTCCTCGCATATGCAGGCACGTTTTCTCTAAATTCTACCTTTATCATCCTTAGTCCGCTTGCTTAATTTATGTATGCGTACACCTATAGCCGGTGAAAAATAAGATAAACAAAATATATTTTTTGCGGGAAAGATATTTGTAAAAAATTGAAAGTTTTGAAAAATGTCTTGACGCACCCGGATAATGTTTTTTTTTTACCACATTGCTTCCGGTTCTGCTACAACGGGTTATTTCAACCGCGTGACAGAGACAGGACCAGCAACACTTATATAATCCATTCGCCATAGGATTGGTGGGAACTGACAGCAGAATACTTTTTATTGCAAACATTGGTTGAAAATCACTGATGTGGAAATAATCATTGTTTTTAATAAAACTATACTATCGGTCAAACGTGTTAATAAACGATTCTAATAATACTCCCCGAGCATTACTGAATAACTGACTTTTTCACAACTTATTGAAAGAACAATCAATATTAATGAAATTATGTTTCTTATTTCACGGTCGCGGTAACAAGAGATATTATAGTGCATGAAATAAAAAATAATTTTATTTTCACATTTGGATATTCTTGTAACTGGCCACCAAATAAATATTTTTTTATAACTTAGGAAAAGAGCCATACAAAATATTAATTTCAAAATAAAACGTTTTTATTTTGTAAACACAAGCGCATGAATACAATCGAACAAGACAATTTGTATGACGTCATTAACCATCCTTGTTTCGGATGGTTCGCTAACTTAATTAATGAAGAGAAAACAGCCTTTTAAAAGTTATGATTTGTTAAGCATTTTTAAATGAACTACAAACGCCACTTTCATTAAAATAAAACATCCAAGTGTTTATCTTCATAAATTCGTATTTCAATAATGTAAAAGAAGAAAGATTTGTTGTTGTTGTGAACGATTTGACTGCCAAAAGTGACAGCAGCTCGCCATATGGTCTGACGAACGGATACATGAGAGCAGATCTGGTATCTTTTGCTTGCTGTCAATTACCATCACTCCTATGGTGAATGGACTGTAGCTAAATACCCCAACATTAGCATTTTAGGGTTTACCAGATATTAAGGGCCAGTTTCATTGTCAGACTTATACCGCCTCACATGCGGCTCGATACTAATTACAATACCTCAAAACAGAGCGGCATGGACCAGTTTCATATGCGAAGCTGACCCATTCCATTCAAGTTGAGGTAGGTGTCTTCTTGTATTTAGTATCGGGCGGGCTAAGTCTGACAATGAAACTGGCCCTAAATCCGGGAGGGGGGG
>CABEEJ010000913.1:0-23895 GCA_901482245.1 Timema douglasi | reverse complement strand
GGGGGGGGGGGGGGGGACCTGGGATTTGCTAATATCACTTGCCCGTGATAAACTTTTATGAATCACAGTGGGGTTGGAAAGCGGGGGTTATAAGATACTGTATTCAATATTTATTTTAATCTTGCAATATAATACTGGAGCATTTTATATTATTTTGAAACAATACAATAAATTGAAGAGTGCGTGTTTCTTTCCCTCCCTCCTGAAGCACCATATTTCAAGGATACCGACTACTTGAATGAACATTATGCTGTACGTCTTGTGCGAATGGCAGATCTGGAGCTTCCAAACCACTATATTATTTTGTGACTTCGTTAAAATGACATTATTTGTTTGAGGAAGGCTAAATCCATGTTTCAACCATTTAATTTAATCTCAGGTCCACGACATTCCGCGTGAAACGTTAAGTAAAATAAGCTAATTTCGGCATTTCATTATTTTTTGGTGATTAAATTTAAATTTTATGGTTACCTTTAACTTCCTCTTTGGCGTATATCCTTTTTTAACAAACCACTTTCTAAATAACGAGATATTTGGGGGCGTATGAAATTAATCTCTTTCCGCAAGACGGCCCCCTTAATAATCCTGTTTAATCCTCATATAAGACATAGACCACTCTTAACCTGAACGGGGCTAGTCGCTCAGTCTGTCTCACCTGAATTCAGATTTGGGTTAGCAGTAGCACCAGCATCGTTCGTCTCGCGATGTTCCTTTGGAGGGGAAATAGTTGCGCTAGGGAAAAGGGGGGAGAGAGCCGGGCTGCTTAGCCGCACCGTCAGCAACGGATGTTTCAGTCAGTCCGAAGTTTCTCTCGGCGGCGTAAACAACAACCGCTCGATCACGTGACGCTCGTGACCATGAACGAGTGAGGTCGGATTTCCGAGTCCGTTCGACGGCGCATGCGCTGTTTATTGTGCGACACTTGCGAACATAAGAGGATCACAAGTCCTTTGGATTTTTTTCCTCTTGATGATGGGGTGAACTATTGTATTTTCCGCCCTTCCTTAACATATATATATATAAAATATATATTGATTTTTTTGTGCCATCAAGTAAACCAATAAAATCAGGAATGTGACTCTTATTGTCTGTGCGTGTTGGAAAAAAGTTAAATATTGTGTGGGTGTTGTACCGGTGAAGACAACTCAATACGACGCCGGCGTCGTGGTGTACAATGAGCCCAGCGTCCCATGGAGGACTGGAAGTGGAACGATACATCGGCAGCTGTCTGATTTCCTCGTCTTCTCGTGTCAACAAGGCTCCCCCCTCGTCTCCCACAGCAGCTGCCAAGGGGAAGAAATTGGTGGAGCCCTTATCCGGCGTTGGGGCAGTGAGACACAGAGGATGCCCAGATCACTTCGCTGGAGGCCATCTAGGGTACCTATCTTTGTGTGACTGTAGGGGTGGAGGAGGGTATGGCGGGAACCCTGGCTGGGCTGGGATGCCCCTCATATCCATGGCGTCAAACCATCGCAGGAACAGACGACCAGGTTGCGCCCCCGGGAGAAACATCCACTCAACAAAGGGAGAATGTGTGCCACCATGCCAAACAAGGACGCCGCTCTCCAGGTTGGCCATCCACACGCAGGGCGCGCCGCTCATCCTGGCTGGCAGATATCCCAACAGCGCGGCGAGAAGGAACCCCGGAGGTAGAATACCGCCGCCGATGACAGGGAAACAGTATTTTAGGGAGCCAGTGTCTAGCAGAAAAGTCCCTCCTGCGTCAAAGAGTGATAACACGGTAAACAAAGACGCCAACCCATCTGGAGTAGTTCCTAACCCCGCCACAAGTGCAGACACCCTCAGCGTTGCCAGCGACGAGAGCTCGGGTCAATCAGAAAACAGTCTTCCCAGGATCATCAAACCCAGAAAGAGACGGAAGAAGGACCGGAAACCCCTGACAGCAACCGCCTTGACAACCGACTCCAACATCTCGACACCTTCTGAAGACTCCAAAGAGACAGTCTACTCCGACTCCCCGAGCATAGTCACCTTAAAGCCGTACGTTCCGTTGTGCTATGATGTCTACGGCAGTGGTCGATGGGACGTTGCTAACCGCCGTCGTTGGCGTGAGGGCGTTGTGTGGGAGACCAGATCGAGTCTCCGGGTGCCGCCGCAGGAGGAAAGGCCGCCGCATGATCCCGTCTCTTCAGAGGACGATGGCACTCAAGATCCGAAGCTCCACCATGACTTCGATGATGTCCAAGAGGGGGAGTGCCCAGTCCCTACGTCGGGCGATCTGTTCCCGTACTCTGGGTGTCAGTGCCGCTACTGTGACCCCGCTGGCGGAGTGTGGGACGTTGACCAGTACCGCTACTCTCCTTTCCTGACACGTCCCAGCCCGGGACGCTCTCTGTTCCCGACCTCTACGGGCCTGTTCGGGGAAGGGCATCATGACCTTCCCGACTCGGTGGGCCTTCGTCGCAGCTGGAGCGACCCTAGCAGTGACTCAGCCCGGCATGACCCTAGCTCCGGGTCTCTCTGTAGTTTCGGCGTCGTTGGGGTGTCCAGGAGCTTAGAGGGTCTCCTGGGAACGCAGTCTCAGGGCCTGGAGGTCTCCACGGAGATAATCACTGCCCCCAACGGTCATCGCGACATTGAAATAAGGTTCTACTCTTGTTCGCCGCCGTCGGTCAGGAGCGGGCCCTCCTCTGACGATTTACACTCTAGGTCCGGCTCGCTGTCCTCGGAAGGGGACGTCGACAAGAGAGGAGCCGTCGTGGTGGACGCCAGGCGTCAGCTTGGAACAAATGTTTGGACTGGTCAGGGAGGCCCAGAAGTCGGTCTTTGGGGAAACAGTGTCCGGCGTTCTAGTGTCGAAAAGAAAGATCATGTTAACGGGTTGAGCTGTCCTTTGCGGGCAGAAGATTGAAAACCGAACATTTTATGCCCGAAGAAAAACATGACATATTGAGATTTCATCACGAGGACTTCGGTGACTTGTGTTATCGCAATTATCGAGGCATTAAAACGGGCAGTGTGACTTGTATCATTATAAATATCGAACATTGATTGGACCCAATCATACGAAGTTAATTAATACCCATTAACGCCATAACTAAAGTAATTTGCTTATCTCTGGTTTGCAATTGAAAACATTTCAAATTATGAGGTTGTGTGATTTTCCCAGTGAAAATATTACTTTATGACTGGATCGTTTAAATTGTTTTTGTGGGTTGCGTTACGTGAACCTTTTTTCCATCTTGGCCAAGTTTCGATCATGATGACATGTAAATAAATGCTTTGTCAAAGAAAATACTTTAGTTTAGTTTTAGCGGTACTTTATGAGCCCGTGAGTTGTATTTTTAGATCTAAAAGAATTGTCCAGTAAACACACATTAAAAAATATATTTAAATCTTAATTTGGGTACTCACATTAAATAAATGATAATCAATCTCGACTATTTAATAATCCTAGCCTTGTTTGGTGACGCCACGACTTCCTTTGGCGTGTGTTTGTAATTTGTAGTCTCTATCTGTAGCCTATTTCTTGTTACCTACAAAATAAACACGGTAGAAAATATACAAACATTTTGTCGCAGTCAACTTCGAAAAATGTTGATTGTATTATAATTGTATTGGTATTGATATTTTAAATCAAATTACTTGACGTATGATATGATACAAGTTTTGTTAACTTTTGAAACTACATAACACATTCCTTCTTACTGTGTTCTTATAATATTCACCCTTCGTCTATCCTGTAAGGCTACCTTGCATTATTCCACTATAGTATAACTTGTAAGATATACTCATGGTATAATCCATCAAGGTAAGAGTGATGCATTTCGTTCAATTGAAATATTTCTTAACTCGCCTGATTACGCTATGGTCCTACCTTATAAGCTACACCATAACAGACCCAAGCAAGGTAAGCTTGTTGTAGTTCAAGCTAAACGGAGTATACGTTGCTATTATCAGTGGTTGTTTTTTCTTTTGTTGTTTTTGGTCAACACACATCTAACGCAAAATTGATCGAGTCCACCATTTTTTTAGCTATCAATAACACACAAAATACTTCCTCCAAAACACTTGAAGATTTTAACAATAAGTAGAATAAAAAAATGTGAATTGAGATATTTTTTTTCAACATGATTGCTCGCACTAGACCGGTTAGGGGGAAAATATAACTAGCTAGCGGCTATTGAACTCAGGACCTCTCACGGATATTAGGAGAAAGTGTTAGCAACATGAAGCATCAGGTTCTTAGATTTGTTATTTAGTTTGGCTCATTGTTTACGATTTAATTTATATTGGATGGTAATATAAAATATACAAAACTAAATATTATTTGTGTGGTGTTTTTTTTTATCATAAACTTCTTCATTAAATGTGTATGTTCAATTTTTGTGTTAAGTAAATATAAATAAATTCCATTGTGAATTGAAGATATTTATGTATAACACTAATAATAATGGTAGCTATCAACGCGTTGGTTAAACAGCCTATACTAGAAAACTAAACAGTTTAATATAAATATGAAAAAGGAAGTTAAACACTATAATTATATTTTGCTTAGCTAAATAAGTTCATATTTCTAAAAGCGTTCTAAATGCGAATTTGCACCAGCATAAGGGGGTATTTATTGGGTCTATTTGGAGCATGGATGTGCGTTAGCGATATTTTAAATATATTCCTAGAAGTAGTTTCATTATATTATTTTAGTGATGGTTTGGGGAATGGGGGATAATTGGTGGATACAAAAATAAAAGGGAAAGGGTGGTAAATATTTCTTGCGGTGTTGGGCACTTTGTTTATAAATAATGAACCATACATCATATCAGTTATTGTTTATTATATTTTCTTGCATGGTAATTTGAAATTCGTAGATAGATTTTTTGAACAATGAGTTTATTGATAAATTTTTTAATGTATGGATGAAAGGACAAGTATGGCTACTATATAATCTTATAAGCTTTTCATTTTACCTTCACTTTTATTTATTTTAAAATGACTAGAAAAAGATTTACTAATAGTTTGTTTCTAAAAGGTCAGTACATGAATACTAATTTCTCAAATTACCTATTGTTATGTTAACCTTTTAATCTAATATATTATTGTCACTGTTGAAATAATTGTCAACTTTGGTAAACACTTTTCCTATTTTTAGGGGAATTTATGAACTCTAAATTGGAACAATCTTTTTCTTTTCTTAAATTCTTTGCATTTTTGTACATCTTTTTGATCTATAATTATTTGATTTCCTTGGGTTAGTTTAAAATTTTGCCTCTCACATTGGAAATAGGGGGAGAGGGTATACCTAACATATTTAATTGTGTACGAATGTATTGTTTATTCTTAAAATATTCATGTAAATAATTTAATACATCTTATTTTAAAGCTTAGCTGAT
The DNA here is from genome assembly GCA_901482245.1 of Timema douglasi. Taxonomy (NCBI): domain Eukaryota; kingdom Metazoa; phylum Arthropoda; class Insecta; order Phasmatodea; family Timematidae; genus Timema; species Timema douglasi. The sequence goes on along the minus strand of CABEEJ010000913.1, from coordinate 18,544 downwards.
AAGTTTTATAAAAGCTGTCTATTGGACAGTTGCACCAACATCATATTGACAATATAATTTTTTATACACAAATATTGTTTTGTCAAGCTTTTCTATTTTTAGAAATTTGAGTTGGTGAAAGTGTGTATTTGTTTTTGTTAGTTTATTTTTTGTTTAGCAACTTTCTTGAAGTATGTAGCCAGTATTTGCATTTAATTTCTCTCCAGGGACTTTTATGTTCAGTTTCTTATTTTAGATAGTTACAATGGTTTATTTTGTGTGTTTTTTCAAATTACTGTATCTTTTTTTTAATGCACTGTGATGCTTAACTGTTTTTCATGAATTTGTTAAGCTTTTGTGCATCATCTTGCATTTAATGATTGCGCAAAGAATTTGGGCTAGTATAATTATATACAGTAAATAAGTGTTTGCACAACAATATATTACTTGCAGTATTATTTCATTAAGTCTGGAATATTCAGTGCAGGAGGATTGACGCGATCTCTGGCCTAATTTTGAACAAACTTGTATTTAATAACCAAAATTGTGTTGGTTATCTTAAGACTATACCAAACAAACACCACATTTTTATAAAAGAGAAAAAAGAATAACATTTAAAAAATGATTTCTACTTTATTATTTTAAAATCTTGAGTAAAGTTTTCATTAAGTTTTCAAGTATAATTTTTTCACTCACATGTATCAGTTTTTTTTAACAGAATTAAAATTAAAATCTTAGCTCATATGCTATAATTATACACAGTAGGTCCCAGCTGCTTGTAACTATCAATTTGACTTTATAATGACAACACGAAGGAAACAAGATTAGGCCATTTTATACCAGATAAAGTTGTCAAAGAAAAGTATCACTGTCGCATTTCACTGTTGTGATTTTCTTGGTTGTTGACTTGTGATGATATTTTTTTTTATATTGCGTAGAGCTGAAACAAAGAACGAACTTGTTAATTCCATTGACATTACTTGCGTCCTTAATTTATATTTTGGACATGTATGTACTTTAGTGTGTAAGAAAATATACAAAGAAATTTGAAAGAAAATGTGCCTTGTTGATTTTTATAGTCATAACTCCTAACTTGTCTTGGGATGTATCTCAAGTCGCCCCCGAGTTTAATACAGTATTTGATTTGGCGGCTTTTAGATTTTAAAAAATCCCAATGAAAAGTGGTCAACTAGATAAATTTATTTTATATTTGACAGAAAAACTCTTCGCATTTATGGCATTTGCTTGGGGAGTAAAAAAAAAGAGTTGAAAACAAGGTGTGCCTCCGGATAGATATTTTTAAATCCCTTTAAGTCTATGTTAAAATAAAAATAAGACGTGAATTTCGTTTTTATTTATCTTTTACGGAAAATAGTACTATATTTTTACCACATCTTACTATCCTTCCAGATTGTACGCATCTAATTATGTCAAATGGGTAAGGTTGAGGGAGATATAAGTTAGAGGAAATATGCTCACATTTGCGTTGGAAAAGATATCGAAACCATTTAAGGATAAATACCCACAGGGGACTCGAACGACGACCGTCTCGTCACCAAGGGTGGACTGGCAAACTCCAAGCGGCCGGGAACTACAAATATGATGACCCTTAGCTTATATTAATACTGGAACTTTGTTTTCAGTTTAAGCTGTAGTGGTGCGGTGAAATAGTTATATCTGTATTATTAGTTAATTTAATCCCGAGGCCATTAACAGCTTCATTATCATTATCCGTTTCTACTTTCATGAGCAAAAATACTTCTAAAAGCTTAGACAATAGCTGGGTGTCTTTATTGATATATTTAAGTTTGTAAAAGGATCCTCTACTCGCTACTTGTTTTATCACTAAATAGATGATTTTACGTTAGTCTTATAAATAACACCAAGAAACAATAAACGATATGGTTTTTAATTTAATGCCATAATATATGTTAACACATTCATTCTGGGCACCTCAGACTTAATCACTGGAACATTTGATAAACATTTAATTGAACAAAATTTAAACTTGAATGAATTTATTTTAGTTTAATTAGCTCTGTCAGCCCATACCAAACCGACTCAGTGCACATCTGCTCGTCAACGGCAAACCAGATGACGATGCCCTTTGTCCACAGACCCGACTTTGCTGGGACACATTCAATTTGTTTTATAAAATAACGTGAGCTTAGTGGTAAAAAAAGGGTTCACTTCACACATGGCTCACTAACCAAACTTCCAATACTGCACAGCCCGTCTTGGTGCCAAAATATGTGTAATTGTTTGCAGGGCAAACGTATACGCAGGTAGTAAATAAATGTTTCAACCCCAGCTGGGCACCATAACCAATGAACTACGGTAATGAAAGCAATATATTCCCAATAGGGGTCATTAGTATCAGGGAGACACGTCTCTCCATTTGCTGCTCTTAGTATCATGGAGACACGTCTCTCCATTTTCTGCTCTTAGTATCAGGGGGACACGTATCTCCATTTACTGCTCTTAGTATCAGGGGGCACGTGTCTCAATTTACTGCTCTTAGTATCAGGGGGCACGTGTCTCCATTTACTGCTCTTAGTATCAGGGGCACGTGTCTCAATTTTCTGCTCTTAGTATCAGGGGGCACGTGTCTCCATTTACTGCTCTTAGTATCATGGGGCACGTGTCTCCATTTACTGCTCTTAGTATCAGGGATAGACGTACCTCCCTTTGCTGCTCTTAGTATCAGGGGGCACGTATCTCCATTTTCTGCTCTTAGTATCAGGGGGCACGTGTCTCCATTTACTGCTCTTAGTATCAGGGCGCACGTGTCAATTTTCTGCTCTTAGTATCAGGGGGACACGTCTCTCCATTTTCTACTCTTAGTATCAGGGAGACACGTCTCTCCTTTTGCTGCTCTTAGTATCAGGGAGACACGTATCTCCATTTTCTACTCTTAGTATCAGGGAGACACGTCTCTCCATTTTCTACTCTTAGTATCAGGGATAGACGTACCTCCATTTTCTGCTCTTAGTATCAGGGGGCACGTGTCTCCATTTACTGATCTTAGTATCAGGGGGACACGTATCTCCATTTTCTACTCTTAGTATCAGGGAGACACGTCTCCATTTTCTGCTCTTAGTATCAGGGAGACACGTCTCTCCTTTTGCTGCTCTTAGTATCAGGGAGACACGTATCTCCATTTTCTACTCTTAGTATCAGGGAGACACGTCTCTCCATTTTCTACTCTTAGTATCAGGGATAGACGTACCTCCATTTTCTGCTCTTAGTATCAGGGGGCACGTGTCTCCATTTACTGATCTTAGTATCAGGGGGACACGTATCTCCATTTTCTACTCTTAGTATCAGGGAGACACGTCTCCATTTTCTGCTCTTAGTATCAGGGAGACACGTCTCTCCTTTTGCTGCTCTTAGTATCAGGGAGACACGTATCTCCATTTTCTACTCTTAGTATCAGGGAGACACGTCTCTCCATTTTCTACTCTTAGTATCAGGGATAGACGTACCTCCATTTTCTGCTCTTAGTATCAGGGGGCACGTGTCTCCATTTACTGATCTTAGTATCAGGGGGACACGTATCTCCATTTTCTACTCTTAGTATCAGGGAGACACGTCTCCATTTTCTGCTCTTAGTATCAGGGAGACACGTCTCTCCTTTTGCTGCTCTTAGTATCAGGGAGACACGTATCTCCATTTTCTACTCTTAGTATCAGGGAGACACGTCTCTCCATTTTCTACTCTTAGTATCAGGGATAGACGTACCTCCATTTTCTGCTCTTAGTATCAGGGGGCACGTGTCTCCATTTACTGATCTTAGTATCAGGGGGACACGTATCTCCATTTTCTACTCTTAGTATCAGGGAGACACGTCTCCATTTTCTGCTCTTAGTATCAGGGAGACACGTCTCTCCTTTTGCTGCTCTTAGTATCAGGGAGACACGTATCTCCATTTTCTACTCTTAGTATCAGGGAGACACGTCTCTCCATTTTCTACTCTTAGTATCAGGGATAGACGTACCTCCATTTTCTGCTCTTAGTATCAGGGGGCACGTGTCTCCATTTACTGATCTTAGTATCAGGGGGACACGTATCTCCATTTTCTACTCTTAGTATCAGGGAGACACGTCTCCATTTTCTGCTCTTAGTATCAGGGAGACACGTCTCTCCTTTTGCTGCTCTTAGTATCAGGGAGACACGTATCTCCATTTTCTACTCTTAGTATCAGGGAGACACGTCTCTCCATTTTCTACTCTTAGTATCAGGGATAGACGTACCTCCATTTTCTGCTCTTAGTATCAGGGGGCACGTGTCTCCATTTACTGATCTTAGTATCAGGGGGACACGTATCTCCATTTTCTACTCTTAGTATCAGGGGGACACGTATCTCCATTTTCTGCTCTTAGTATCAGGGGGACACGTATCTCCATTTTCTGCTCTTAGTATCAGGGGGACACGTATCTCCATTTTCTGCCCTTAGTATCAGGGGGACACGTATCTCCATTTTCTGCTCTTAGTATCAGGGGGACACGTATCTCCATTTTCTGCTCTTAGTATCAGGGGGCACGTATCTCCATTTTCTACTCCTATTATCAGGGGGACGCGTTTCTCCATTTTCTGCTCTTAGTATCAGGGGGCACGTGTCTCCATTTGTTTCTTTGTTTCACGGTAAACGATGTTTACAAATAATTATATATATAAAATATCCCCCTTCTCCTGTACTCAGACTATATTGAGTTAAGGTTCGCGGTAGACTATATTGACTGTGATGAATTCTAGGTTTTAAACTGTAGGTGATTTTCTGCATGTAATTTATCACTATTTTTCTTATCCTCTAACCATTTTAGTGTTGGTGATTTTCTTATATTAACCGCTTTAAAATTATAATTTGTCAAATAATGACTTTTTACAATGGCCCAATGAGTCAAATGTCAACCTCTTTCATAAATATATTTGATTGGCTATATCGATTAGCTTATTACTTTACATTAAAAACATCACACTAAACCTTTCGGGTCACTTATTTTCACCATCATGTGCTGGGACAAAATTAATCAATAGTTTTTATGACAATATATACTTAAAGATAGCTGATCCTGGTTTTTATCGAGAGTGAAAAAACTGATTTCAAGCCTAACATATTTAAAATGAATTACATTAGCACGAACAACGGTATATTTTTTTCCTCTCAACTGACATTTAAAGTTTAGTTAGTCTCTTATGTTTGTTTTGTATCACATTAGCCAAGATATTAAAATAATGTTTCATACATATTCTTAATGTGTGTTAAATATTTATGGAAACACGCTAAATATGGTTTGATTGCTTAGGACAATATAAAGACTCTGTTTATTAAAATATGTTAATAGCATAGGAGGTTCTTCAACCCAAACAACATAATTTCTGTTTCTAGCAAAGCAACTAGAGTGATAAACTGGTTTTAACTCTCACTGATAGTGGGACCTACCGATAAAGTGGACAACTGTTATCTTCTTGGAACAAAGCCATGAGCAGATAAGGTCTACCACTTTTAAACTTAAACAAACGTTATGGTTTTAATGCTCGCTCTTTTTACTACCGATACTGGCATTTAGTGACATGTTAGATGAATAGTACCAGAAAGGTGACTAGTTCAATAATACAGTAAGAACTTGGTAGGAAGGACCTTTTAAGAAGAAGAAAATTTACAGTCAGCATGATAAACATTTGACTATATTGTTGATATTAATACTACTTTATAGGTATTTCAATATAAATACCAGATCACAAGACTGTATAAATGTATGAAAGTAGTTTAAAGTGGGCTGCACACTCGTCTAGCATTTGCGAGATGATCGATTCTAACAGATTCCAGACGGCAAGATGCTAGTTGGAGCGGTCACTGTACACTCACCGACTGTTGCCAAATGTATTATCTGAATACTAGTTTTGATCATTTCACCACCCGGACAATCCAACTTTAGGATATTTTCTTAAAGTAATATCCTTTGGCCCTGCTATAAAGTAACAAAATTTATATTAATTATTAATGTTTTATGAAAATCTGTGGGTTTATCAATATAATGCCAGATACACGCGTTGGAAATCATGACTTTTATATTAAACCCCTCTTTTTTCTTTTTTACATATAACCCTAGATTTAAAAAAAGTGTTATCCTGCCGGCCAAAATACAATCCACTTCAGGTCCATGCACTATCGCTAGAGACTATAGCGTTGGCAACCCCGCACTCACCTTTCATGTCGTGAACATGTCCTCATTAGGGGAAGATGAGGTGTTGTTGGCCCCGTGGCTCGGCGAATAAGGAAACTAATTAGGTGGTGGGGTGGATTCTTCCCTTCAATTCGTCGAACTTACCGAATAGTTTCGCTAATATTGTCAGTGACCACTGACTACAAACATTCATATTATTGTTGGTTGTGCAGCTTGACGCATGCGCAGTGCACAAACGTCTCGCACAAATATGGCTGACATTTGCGTTCATTTGTATGGCAAAACTAAACGTTACCTGGATCCAGCATCCATCTACAGTAGCCCCATGGCTTCTTTGGTGCTGACTGACAGCTGCTAAACACATGTTTTTGCAGATTATATGGTTCGGTATAGGGATACGTAATTTGGTCTGGTAACTTTTCAAATCTGTCAGCTGTGATCTCTCAGTCAGCACCAAAGAAGCCATGGTGCTACTGTAGCATGTACGATGAGGCTAGAGACACCGCAATTTCGTGAGACAGGTCTTTTATGAACTTTTATTCAAACATTAAAATTACTATCAAAACACATTTTTATACTATTGTAGCATTTTTGAAGTAATATTACATTCGCGAAGTAAAACCAAATAAAATATATTCGCGAAGTTGACCATTTTGCCTTTTTTGTTGATTTAAATGCGAATTAATACTAGTAACGTTGTTGTTGTTTACCTTTAACCTGAAAAATAAAGAGCAACTACCGTGCTAATAGTTCAAAGGAATTTCTAAAAAAATAAATAATAAAAAATTCCTGAATCAAAGATTTTTAGTAAGAGAGGTGTTTAAACTGGCTACTTTCAGAGCCAATTTGTGGCCAAAGACATATTTAAAGAATTTGAAGAAGAAATTGACACCTTAGTTAAACTATATATCTTTTTTGTGGTGATTTAATGTTGTTATTTGGAAATTATTTAATAAAATAATAGGCGGATGAAAATCTAAAATGCTTAAAGTCTTGCGAATTTTTGAAATAGAACTTGGATACTACAAAGGTGGCTTTTACATATTATTTGATAACGCTACAAAAATTAAGTGTAGATTGTGAAACACCCGCGTTGACTGGCTTAGAAATTTGGAAATAGAGCTTTCCTTGTAATTTGGCGATTGGCGTTTCTGCGCGATACTACAAATGTGTAAGCTTTTTTATCTGGTAAAAATAATTTGATACAAGCTAGGTCTACCGTATATTTACAGTGTATATTGTGTTTACGGAATATAATTTAAAAAGATTCTTAACTAGTTTGTAATAAATAAGCGTTCATTATGAACATTGTAATTAAATAGTAATAAAATATTATATAAGGTTCTTTTTTTAATTGATTTTATTTAAATACTTGTGTTTATAGCAGGCCAGGAATAGTCGAAAACATAAAACCTTTTAGCTGTGATTTTTCTATTCATAGCAATGTATTATTAAAGTTGATTTTCTGTAATTTTCAGCCCCCCGACCTCTACCTTAAGATTTTTTTAAACATTTTTATACCAAAATACGAGTTTGTTTAAAGAAATACAATAATTGTCCACAAATCAAGATTCAATTTTTATTTGACGATTTTTCTTTTTTACCGAAATACAACAGCTCTTTATCTAACGAAATCCGATCGTTTTATTTACTTCAAACCTGGATTTCTATTTCCCACAAATCATGATCTAGCCTTTTATTTACCGACTTTTTATAACGAAATAAACCGCCTCGGTGGCGTAGTTGGCTAACGTGCTTGTCGTGTTGAGCTCGACTGCTGAGGACGGGGAGATCGAGGTTCGAATCTCGGTCNTTCACTTCCTCTAATTCAACCTTCCCAATTCCTAATCCATTAGAGTAATTAGTACTTAAAGCGTATAACCCGAACGGGTACTAAGACGCGGTGCTAAATATTATTATAACGAAATACATTGTTTTATAAATGAAATTTAATAGTTTTATTAATTACAAATTAGGGTCTCTAACGATGCCTAACTGGAAACGTTTAGTATGATTTTGGTAAGGCCAGTATCTGGTAGTTACTAAAGTTAGTAAATCTTTTTTAATATTATACTCATATAAAGTCATCTGCAGCTGTCACTTTTGATAATTAATACTATCAATGCCTATAAAATAACACAAATAATATAGTAAAACGCTATGGCCTCAAAGAAAGATGTTAGAATGCTCTAAACTATTATTTCAATCAAAGTCAGGATATAGACATGTAACTTTTGTGTTAGCATCGCTCTCTGTCGTGTTCATACTATATCCAGCAGCAACTCAAACTATAACCCAAGGGGATAAAAAGCGTTTTGTGAATGGTATTAACTATCACTGTCCAAGGTTAAGTTAGGTTCTGGCCGTGCTATAGTCTTTTTTCATCGAGGGGACCAAGGCAGACTCGGGGAGGGGCTTCTACTAATGATAGCTCATGATAAAATCATCCCCATGCAGGGGATGCCATGCGTTATTGTTCAACATTAAATCCTCATTGGACAATGATTTCAAGTGTTTTCAACATGATTTGAGTTGTTGGGGCTATACATTTTATAATTATTCCAGTAAGAAGATATTTTGACGTAGACCTACAGGAGGGATTCAAACATGCACTAGTAATAATACTCTATTAAGAAGATACTGTGGTGTTGGCTTTCAGGAGGGATTCAAACATGCATTAGTAATAATACTCCATTAAGAAGAGACTGTGTGGTGTTGGCTTTCAGGAGGGATTCAAACATGCATTAGTAATAATACTTTCGGGGGAGGGGAGGTAGATTTAACCCCCAAAGTATTCCTTGTCCTGTCACAGTAGCCTAGTCACGGGAATACTGGGGAGGCCCTTTACTTTATTTTTCTCATGCCAAATCGCCAGTCGCTGAAAAGAGTTGCAGTAATGCTACCTCAAGCAAGCGCTCGTTGTACCTCGATGGATACATTTGTATCATCTTGTCCAATTTAAAATTTACCACACAATTAACATTATGAAAATATAACACTTTCACCCAATAAACAAACCTAACCTCAAAACAGTTAGTGAATATAGTGGGACCTTTGAGACAGCAATAATATTATTGGACAATATTGCATAAATTGACCCATTGTATTTATCTTATTAGAGAACGGACGATACGAAACGTATACATAAATGAAGCCTAAGATACAGGGAAAATAATACAAGGCGGCCAATATTAATGGCAAAATCACTATTAGAATCTCTTCTTGTCGCTACTGTTGAAAAGTACATCGTGTTGACACTTAAATACGAAGATCTAGGGGCAATATTTGCAACATTTTATTTGACAATCCTCTAGATTTTGGCTTAGGCCGTATATTGTTATTATTGTTAAATTATAAATAAGAGTTATTGAGTGTTCAATAACAATTACAATATGAATTTTTATCATTATTTGATTGTTATAATTTAACCCTAACAAATGCCCATAATAGTTTTGGGTATAGCTTAATTGATGCCTTGATTATTTGTTAACTTATATAACATAACTACTACACTATAACTCGTAAAAATGTGATATTGTAAAGTATAAAGAAGATATATAAATTTAGTTTTTACAAAAGTAGCTTTTGCCACTTACAAATACTTTAAAAAACTATCTTTTTTTTTTGCTTCAAACACATGTTTTTAAAATATCCCCCTTTACTCACTTTCACTAGACTATTAAAACCATCAAACCACGCTTTTAATATAATCTAAAGCTATCGTTTTTAATAGTGTTTGCCCATTCCTTCCCCCACTTACCAACCTGCATACTCCAAGGAGTGTTACCCCCCCCCCCAACCCCCCACTCTACCCTTTTAATCTTCGTCTCTTACCAAACCAATTCTCCCTTTGGTTCTTTTCTTGGTCAAGCGTTGATGTCCAGTCCATTTTCGTTTGTCACCCCCATCTCCTCTTGCATGCGTATAATTAGAGTTATCTTTGTGAAGCGTAGCTCGTTATTTCTGTTCACTCGGTTGACCTAGTTCCACAGTTGGACATTATTGCGCTGCGGGGTCGTTTGGGGGCTCCTTACACGGTCTGATCAAGTCTACTCGGGACCTTGCCGCGTCAGGGGCGTGGTCAAACCGCCGGGTTGCGTCACTTGTCTGAATCCACCTGTTTGCTCCTGTAGAGATGGGAGCTAGTGAATACTGGGCCTCGTCTGTGGGCAGGATCACTGATAGACTCACTATCCAAAGTTTCTTAGCCCCCTCACTTTTTTTAAAGCAGTGGAACTAGGAATGTTTCATAGTACACCTAAAGTGCGATCCGCCTCGCTAATGACTTAGCCTTTGTGATTATGCCTTATGCCCCGTAAACACGGACAATGTTTTCGTAATTAATTCCACAAATAAGCATGTATTGGAGTAATGACGGCAGCTATAACAACATAACCAGCGACGTAACCACTAAGAAATATGCGACTTTCAGTAATACGGTCATCTTTTCCATCCTTGACTGGGAATAGCTAATGTTATCAACACAAGTAAATTTTCTTTCATAAGATGGTTTATATATTTATAAATTATAAGTATTGTTAATTGATCCGACCTATTTAATAACATATTATAATAAACATCTATAAAATACATTTAGACTAAATCCATTTCCATCAAACCTGGATACTAGGATTCTGATTTATAGAACCTTTTGGATATAGAAAATACAAACATATTTTTTGTGGGTAACATTGACTTTTAACATAGACATTAACTATATTATTAATATTATTTTATTGATAGTAATACTATTTATCAAAAGTGACAGCTGCATATCACATGACTTTATTTATGTATGTATGCATATTGTTTTTGTAACGTTTGTAATTACCAAAATTGTTATTATTGTCTAAATCGTACTTTAAATATCTTCTGAGCATACGTTTTTACTTGATGATTTTACAAAAACTAGGACCTGCACTAGTACAAATTACGCACGCACAACTTTAATCATAATGTCTTGTTTTGTTAATAATTGTTACGATAGTCCTTCACAAGGTATTTGTTGACTTTGACTGAATTCATTAGTAGATTATTTACGAAAACAACGCTCATGTGTACGGGGCATAGCATGAGAAACTTAATCGGACACCCGCTGTGAGGTCTCTATTGTCCACTCTCTCTCTTTCTCCAGTGCTTTGCAACTCTCGACCTTAATGATTGGAATGTTCACCGTACGGTTTCGTCACCAATATATATTGCTTATTGCTCCCACCTATGCTACGCGACAATCGTCCTTATTGTTATCTCAAAACCATATGCATGCTTTCTTTTAGGTTGCTTCTGGAGATTATCAAATAATTTGAGTGTCCGGCATCTTGAGGTGACAGGTATACTAGGCCAGGGAATAGTCAGGGGATCTGCTAGATCAAACGATAATACATTTCAGGGGATTGTAAGAGAGAGGTCAGTGAATCTACTAGATCAGGGGGATTGTTAGAGATAATACATTGATTATCCTAGTTCATAGAATGCGTAGAAAAATGTCATATAATAACCATTGAGGAAAGGGGAATAAATTTGTTGAATAGTTTAATATTTTTTAAACTAATAAAACCCTTTTAAGATAATTCGAATTTTCTTGACAGGAGTTAGAACCCTAGATATAATGGTCCATTCACTCCTCTACCGGCTTATCTGTATCAATGAATCCCTTCTAAAACCGAACGCGGTTAATTATATTATTATTATTATTAGCACCGCGTCTTACTACCCGTTCGGGTTTTACGCACTTACGCTAATGTGTAATGATAGGGTGATTGTGAGATGAAATGAAGGACCTACAGTTTAACGTGGAATCCGAACCACGTTGGAGGCCTGGCATTCCTCACATTCACTGAGGTGAAGGAAGGGTTTGGTAATCAGATAAATCTTTGCCGGGACCGATGATCGAACCCCGGCCGCCAGCATAGAAGTCTGACACCTTACCCCTAGACCGCCAGGTCACCGTTAATTATATCACACCTAATATAACACCAAGTATATATTTAGCCTGACCTCTCCCCACTCCAACCTGTTCTACGTAACTTTTCATATCAAGAATGCATGTCATTAATTCATAAGGAAGATATCACACAATTATATTTATTACAAGCTTGCAAAGAAAAGTTCTAAACATATTACTTTTCATGTAGTAATAGTACACAAGTCGCTGTCATGCGCATGGAAATATTTGCTATCGGATGTGCATAGGCGTTCGTAGTCGTGGGCAGGTAGCGTTCGAAATATCGTGAAACAAAAAGTGCTTAACTTGCCTTTTCAACACCGTACACATTCAGAAATTCTCTACAAGTCTGTTTATTGAAGTGGGAATGTAAGGAACACGAGAAAATACCAGTGTTTTTGCAGGGTTTTAGCAAAAAAATTTTTGGACAAAATAAATATATGCGAACATAAGAGTTTAATTTTATTCACACGGTGACCTCAACAGTTGTTGAATATTTGTCATGAGCATAGCGGCATTAGATGACAAACTTTTTAAACGAAGAGAAAAATATTTCATGAAATTCCTGGACATCCTTGACATGTATTAAATAACTGTTGATAGCCTATCACCATCTGAAGATTAAACCTATGTACCTATAGAAACAGTATTTGATTTATTTTAACCAAAAAAAATTTTCCTATGAAAACTGTAAAAACATTAACCTTTTCTCGCGTTCCTTACATCCTCTCCTTAGGGGGAATCGTGTATGGTAACTTTTTTCTTAGAAAACTATTTTTTTTTCTCAACACAGCTGATTATAATTGAGTATGTTTTAATTTTTAAAAACTATTTTTTAGATATAATATATTTCCTTCAGAACTTCTTTTAACTGATTAAATTAGATGTTTTAACTATTCAAACCTACTCACTGTGTTTGATTGGTTATATTTGACTTGTAACTTGCTTTAGATGCACGTATAAATATTTCAAAGCAATCGCTTGAATATTTTCAAAGTTATTAAATATGTAGGTCTACTGCTACACATTAAAATTACATTTTTACGTAGCAGTTTGTTTTTATTTATTTACTTTATATCTTACAATATCAAGATTTTTAAAATTTATTTTACATTAATGGGGGATTGGTTCTGAGCCGTTAGATGTTTGATTTTTGCCTTTGTGAGGTCAGGTTATTACATTTTTTTGTCACCCTCTCGTATTGTCCACTGTTTTTATCCACCGCCTCGCTTCTGACATATTTGCAAGGATCTACAATATTTGAGACGACTGAACAAGTACGACTGTTGAGAACTTTTTAATTAAAATTTTATTTAGTTTTAAATCCAAACTAGTTCTTCTCACCATAGCCTTCAACATTCAGGCACTACCGCCAGATACAGGGCGTTCAGCGCTCTGTAAAACAGCGAAATGTCAGAAAATTTTCTTGGCCAGGGAAAATTCTGGGAATTTAATCGAATTTCTGGAATTTTTACCTCTTCGCTAAAAAAATATACGCAAACTTTATCTTCAGTGGTCAAAATAACATTTTTCTTTCATTTAATAACTCACCGTTAACGCAGTTGTCTCTGTTGTGCATACTAATCTCGATTCTCCAAGTCAACATGTGAGTTGACCCGCTTCGGTGGCTGCATGTTCTAAGGCGCTACTCTTGCAATAGATTGCTGATGACGGGGAGATCAAGGTTCGAATCTTGGTTTGGTGTAATGAGGGTGGTTCTTTTTTCTTAAATGGTTTTTCATTCTCCCACTCAAATGCGGATGAAATTCCTCTAAATATGACCTTCCTCATCCCTAAAATCACTAATATAATTAGTACCCAAACGAATAGTTAAACTCGGTGCTAATGAATAAATAAAAAACTTGTGATTAACATGTCGTCTTTTCACCCCCTCTGCCGCTCATTTTTAGCTAAGTTGTGTAATGGTTATGCTAATGAGCAAGAATTTTACATTATATGAAGAAGAAACTAAAACATCGAGTCTCAAAACGGCCATGCTGTACCATTGAGGCGAAAAATTGTCAGACTGTCCTAGTTGAACTATGATGGGAAAGACATCGTAGGAATTTTTAATATTATTTTGGCTGGGCACTCGATCATCTTTCACTTGGCACGTCTGGCCGACTTGCATGTGGGACTTCCTAATAAATACGATGAAATACTAACCACTCGTGCCCTATTCGATCATATATTAACATCAATTCCTTGACCTAAATTGGATCCGCCGCACTCTTCACTAGATACCCTTCATGGAGTGCTGGAGAATTTTATGTCCGGGTTATATGCTGAGGTACTAATTGCGCTAATAATTTTAATGATAAGGAAATTTATATTTAGAGGAAGCGTAACCTCTATTGAATGGAGAGAGTTGATAACTATTTTGGAAAAAAAAAACCTCAATACACCCAACCAAGATTTGAACCTCGATCTCCCCGTCACCGGCATAGTATACTGCGAGAGTAGTGCCTTAGACCATGTGGCCATGGGTCTGGTGAAGTTGACTTCGAGGCCATGTTCAATTTACGAGATGGGGTGCAATATTTAGCGTCTATTACCAAATGTGGTTTCCCATCCTGAATCTTCTCTTCAGTCGATTGAAAAGGGCCTATATATTAGTACTAAACCCTAAACATAGAATAAGACTAAAATACTCCATAAACAAAGACTAATAGTGTCTGTCAATTTGCATTTGGAAGCTGGTTGTTGGCTACTCGTGGTCTGCAGCTGCAGTTGACGTCTTTAAGTTGGCTCCGGGCGTGTGTTTGTAAAATAAGTTAATGTACAAAGGGTAATTTTTACTAAATGTTTTCCCAATCGCTCTTCTGCAATGTCAAAATCTACCTTCATATTCTATTAGTGTAAAGGAATTATTTATGTGAAACTTGCCCATCCTGTTCGAGTTTAAGTAGGTGTCGTCTTGTATTTATTATAGCGCCGCATTCGAGGCGTACTCAGTATGACCATGAAACTAGCCCTTGGTATTCATCCGCTACGCATTAATTATGTGCTGTCACTTTACAGTGCTGGCCTGGTTGGCGAAAGATATTTACTGTGTGGATATGTCCATGGAACTCTTTTTAAGTATTTTTTTTTTGCCGATTGAAAAGGGCATAATTACCTTGGATCAATTTACTATAAGACTATAACTTAGCTAATAAGTCTTAACATGAGTGCTATTTAATTACTTAATCTATTGAGTAGAAATGAGGAGTATAGTGAAAAGGATTTCACCCACATTAACGTATAGAGATGTTAAACCTACAGTGATAAATCACACGTGGAAAATTATTTCCCATTACTTCAGGCCGACATTCGAACCTCAATTTTCCCCGTCACCTGTGACACAGACCATTCTACTACAAACCTTAACTCCCCACCAAAAAATTGCTCTGTATACAGAGTCCTGCTACGTACAGCTCCGTAGAAGTTGGATCATCTTTATCTTTCTAAGGACTTGTCGATACGGACTGTTAACTGCTCAGGGCTACCAATCACAGCTAAGTAAATATGTGCGCGCGTATTGAAATTAAAGTACCAATTGCAGCGAAAGTATCCGTTACTGTAGAAACAAATGCAAAATGAAATGATAGTTTCAAGAAATTTTAAATATAAAGTTCCCAGAAAGGCATCTTTTTATTCTTGTTAAACTTTACATTAGTATGACTAATAATCAATATATATCACTTCTTCTTGCTTCCAGACAATTTTCTTTAGAAGAGTTCAACTGTACGTAATCTCCGACTTTCTCACTGGTTGGCCCGGTCACGTGATTATGTATACGGACTGTGTAGACACGATTTACATTTCAAGGAGCATTAAATACTTAAGGACTGACTATACGGATGCGTAGCTTACGGACTCTGTAAACGAGGTTTTATACCTAATACCACGTGACCATATGTACAGGTAACAGTTCCGTTTCACCCAAGCTGACTTATTAGTCATTTTTAATCAATGCACTTCTTTAGTTAATCGATGTCTAATTTTTTTTCCCCCGCCACATTGTACTGCAGGTTCATTTTAGTCAAAAAGGGGTAGCTGCCCAGTTTTTTTCCATTTATTGCAAACTTGACTAGATGTTTAGGCTATTTAGTTGGGCTCAGTTTGTGTTCTGTGCAATCCACATTCTATATTATTTATGAGTAATTATTATTTTTGTTCTCAGGTAAGCAGTACGTCCTGGTGTTTGTCCCGAAGGCCTTCTTAAAGTAAGTATGCTGGGAGTTTCACTCAATCTAGCGCTTAGTACGTGCTTTGAAAACACGACTCTCCCTTGGTATACTTATGATATGCGCACGATTCGCACACTACAAACCTGGCGCGAAGAAAGTTGACCCAACACAATTGTGGCCGGAAAACGGGGAAGCACATAATTTCACTAATAACTGCTGTCGGAAATTCTAACGGTTTCTTGATTGATTTCTTACCACGGGTCCACACGTTCGCCGTAAAGCAAAGGCAGAACAGGGACGTGGTCATGTGGCGAGCTCTCGATCAATCACGCACTTTTAGTGCTATCCGTTTCGCACGCCCGGCACTAGTTGAAATATGTTCATCTTTGTCCACTGGGCCGCGCAGATCTGCTTGTAAGATCCAATCAGCGCAAAGCTAATTGTTTCTCATATTAAATTACACGTGTCATCATCACTTAATAATACAACTGTCGACATGCTAATATTAACCTAAAATACATATTTTTTCCACTAAAAAACAAAACGTGTTGGTAACCAGGTGTTTCTTGTTTGCGTTGTAAAGCCTCATATGTGAACACACATTTCTGTGAGAGTGTGAATTGCGGCACCACCTAAGCAGATTCTGCTATCAACTTACGACGGACGTGTGAATCAAACTCTAATCTATTATGACGTATTCGCGCACTCGTCCTCATACCCATGCGTTTCTTATTCCTATGCAAATATGCAGATAGCTCGGATGAGTAATAAGATCTGGAACACGGACACATTTTTTATAAACTAATTTCTTAAAGGGTCGGACTTCTGTGCTGGGGTCCAGGGTTCAATCCTCGGTCCCGGCACAGATTTATCTGATTGCCAAACCCTTCCTTCACCTCTGACAAGACGTGTCTTAATCACAACTTGTGAATGTGTGGAAGGCCATGTCTCCACAGTGGTTCGGATCCCAAGTTAAACTGTAGGTCCTCCATTTCATCTCACAATCACCCTACCATTACACATTAGTGTAAGTGCATATAACCAGAACGGGTAAAAAGACGCGGTGCTAATAATAATTATTTCTTAAAACCATATAAATATAACAATTTTTTGGATTTGACTGTTAACTTAGCACTATGAGAATAAAAAATATACACAAAAATTATGGTTCTGTAAATACACTTTGGATGAGCTTTCTTTCTTTTTTTCTTTCTTATATTCACGTTCATAGGCGATAAATATCGCTCACTCACATGAATGCCTTGCCACCTGTTTGAAAGCTATTGAGCGTCTTTATGGAGGTATATCACGCGATGGAACACTCTTGGGAGCAGGTGTAATTGTTTGTGATGGTACTTGCAAAGAGCCCAAAGGATGTTGGGTGTATTTAGCTTCATTAGCTTCGTGGTGGTTCTTCTAATCATCCTGCTTGTGCTGGTGAGCCGTGGTTTATCCGGCCCACGCAACCAACATCCGTTCCCACACTTTGTGTGCCAAATGCAAATTTGGGAACTTCATCGGTTGGAAGATAAGATAGTACAATCATGGCTGGTCGATTTTTGAAACTAAATACAATCATAAGTCAAAATACTACAGGTCAAGCTTAAAGCTTTGGTTTAATGCACTTTTTATATTTGTACGTTTAACACTTAAATTCCTTCTATCTCTCTTCGACTCTATGTTATACTACCTTTCCAGGTAATCAGTATATTTATATTAATGGAATAAGGTCAAGGAAAGTAACATTTGGAAGAAATGTACCCACACTTGCATGGTGGGAGAGAGTAAAACCATTTAGGAAAAGCACCCCATTACTCTCGCCTCAGGATTCCCTTGACACCGGCAGACCAGGTGAGATGAGACTGACACCTTTGTCGGAATGTGAAGCTGTGCGGCTAGTACCGAGGTTATTAATGACTTAGTATAAGTGGTAGAGATTAGGATAGCTTAAGAGGAAATGCACTTGCATTGGTGTGGAGGAGGGATGGACAAATCATTTAAAACCACAATACACCCGGCCGATATTATACCCTCTATATTCCCGAGATTGGTATTCCATTATATTGCGAGCCTGACGCTTAGTATTTGTGACCACTGGTGTTGATGGACCGAAATTTTACTTTCAAATAGGTGACATGGTGGTCTAGGGGTAAGGTGTCAGACTTCGATGCTGGCGCCGGGGTTCAATCCCCGGTCCCGGCATAAATTTATCTGATTACCAAACCCTTCCTTCACCTCTGACAAGACATCTTGTAAATGTG
>CABEEJ010000912.1:143897-199826 GCA_901482245.1 Timema douglasi | reverse complement strand
CTCCCTTCCTTACCTCCATCCACTCGGCCCACGGGATCGACGCCTAGTCGCCCGGAAACTACACTTTGACTAGACCACACCAAACCACTCCACGCGAATCCCCAGTAAAGACGGATAACAACCTTTTCCCACTCTTCCTGAGTTAGCACCCTCAGTAGCTCCTCATAACTCTTCTCACCCCACTCCCTCTTGTACTCACTTTCCCATTGATACTTCCACTTTACCAGTTCCCTATAACATGGCGAGAACCACTTGAAGAGGCACCGAAGGAGGAAAACCGACGGCAAATATATTCCTCTTCAGCGTCACTACCAGCTCATTAACTCTCATACCCACCCTCTTCCTCCGTCAATTACTACCACTCCAACGAAAATTACCCGTTTTTCCCTACGCCCATCATCTATCATTGCCCCTAGCCCACAAACAAGTAAAAAACAGACTCTCAACCTTACGGGGGTATACTGCGCTCCTTTTGCCAGCTTGAGTCCTTCAACACTGGGCCTCGCTAGTGTCACTGCTGGATGATGATAGGACTAACCACAACGATCCTAGTGTTGAAGGACTGAAGCTGACAAAAGGAGCGCAAACATGGAGATCGAGTGTCTGGGTATATTATTTGTCTGTGTCCCAGCCAGAATACACCCGCTTCCTCGAGAACACCCCGTCAAACTCCCGACCCACGGATCCCGGACACTGGAAGCCGCATCTCTTTGGAAGCAAGATTCTTCTAGACACTCCATCCTATGGGATAAGTTCCAGTGGGACTTCACGGGCATTTTAAAACAAGATTAGAACTCCCTCCTTGCATTTCAAGACGCCAATTCTATAGAAGGTGTAGCGACTAAACTTAACAGCAAGGGTAAACTAAACGAACAAATACGACAATAGATTACCTTTATCTCCTCTTCTACCTATCTTTCCGGGTCATTAATTCCATTATTTTCGCAAATGTAAATATGAAAGAGTAAGGTAAAACGTTTAGAGGAAATGTACCTGCGATTGCTTAGAAATATAGTGAAAATCCATTTAGGGGGAAAGAAACCACGCTCAATTCACTCAACCAGGATTCGAGCTTCGATGTCCCCGTCATCAGTAATCTAGTCCAACACGTGAGTGACGCGCTAGATTATGAGACCACCTATAGGGCTTTAATGGTTAGAAGGGTGTTAGATGACAGCTAGTAAACATTGACTCTAAGTGATCAATATCAAAATATGCTAAAATAATAATAATTATTCTCTTAGTAATAATATATTATCAATATATGTGACGCGGCACGGGCAAAGATACCTTATCTTCACCGAGCAAATATTTCAGGACAGCTGATAATAGTGATAGGGGTCAAAATATCATATTTTTATATTACTGCAGCTAACGCTACCTACGCTCTCTTGGAACAACTAGAAATAGATTTTAGTTAATATTCTACATCTTAGAGAGCAGATAAATCATTTTGGTACTCTTGTCTTTTTTTAAATAAAGCAAAACTTTAACTCTTGTTTTCTCAAAACTCACATTTTTAACTTTCGGGTTCAAATGTCAATAGCTTTCTCAAATTTTGGAGTTTGTTTACATATTGTACATCACACTATTCAGAATTTTGTGCTCTTTCCAGTGATATTAATAGCTCATTATTGACTTGGCTGAAGATAAGTTCCTATTGCCGTGCCCCATCACATATCAAGAGCTCTTAATACATTTTAATAATACTTACCTAAGTATTACCGTATGATTGGAGTTTTAATAACTTGTTGAAAGAAAAAATATATTAATAAAACTATTTTTTTTGTTTCGTTGGCAAAAATATATAATACTTACACCATAATAAATCTATTAACAACGTTCATACTAATGATTTTAAACCATGTAAGCTAAATGCATAAGTTGATAGAGATGATTTTTAGAGAACATTCACCAGTAATTACCGAGTGAGAAGATGGTAAACAACATTGTATGCCATTGAAATGGAAATATCTCCAGTGTAATCGAGCAATAAAATAAAATTTATTTAGTAGGGTCTTAGCGCAGTTGCGAGCTTAATCCAAGTTACGGACCTTAGTTGTATAGTGTGAAAAAAAAATTAAATAAACCTTTTATATATCTAGTATATTATAGTTACTTTTCTGTTTCTTCCAAACATGCTTACATAATGTCAAGATGAATAAAATTGTGTATTTGTTGGGTGCCACTCCTAGGATCTAGGAGAAAATAATAATAGTAATAATAATAACAATAAAACTTTACCTAGGCTAACTTTGACAGAGGCACGATGACTCTTAATACTAGAGACCCCTGAGTATGCTCGTGAACTTTTTTTCTCTCCGGATATTAAAATGTTATTGATAATGACACTAACTTACCTACAACAATGGTGTGCTGTAAATATCTACAGAAGTTAAAAGAATACTTAAAATAAAGCATGAACAATCTAAATAAAATATGTTGTTGAAATCAAAATATTAAAAAACCAATTATTGAAACTTTTGTGGGTTTATTATTGTTTCCTTTTTTACCACATTCCAATTCTAGCTATGGAATTTTGAATAAATATAATTCTAATCTGAAAAAATAACATATAGGGTATTACCTATATTCTTGAACAAAAAGTTATCGCTTAAAATAAATATCTCTGAACAGGGTTGAATTTAGGAGTTTAGAACATATAATACTAGAGTAAAAGAAAGATAATATAGGCTGAACTTATATAATATATAATTATAGTTTTGAGTAAGACAAAAAAAAGTAGTATTGTTGAGTAAAGAAAAGAAAAAATCAATATAATTAATATTTAGGCATAAAATAAGATACTAATTAGTTCTCTGGAATAGATAAAGAGTCTGAATATATTTAGTCTTTGCTGAAAGTTTTTACATAAATCCTGGTTTCTTGATAAAAAGAGAAAAACAAAAATTTTAATTTGAAGATTTGGCTTGATCTCACCAATGAATTCGTCCATGTTGAAACAGCCCGAATTTTTGAAATTTGTTTCCATTTATTAATATCCCCTCACCCACAGTGTAATGGAATAAACAATCTCTAGTTCTTGCTCATACACTTATCTTTCAAGCCATTGTTCTACCTTAAAAATAAATTTAGGAGCTACACAGACTTTGTTCCATGATAAAATAACACCTAGGAAGAAAACCCTAATCTTCTTCAGAAAATGTTCCAAGAATCAAATTTAAAACTTTATATTTTCTTCCAAGTCCAAAGAGAAAACTAATATATTATAACAAAGGATAAAATGTTGGCTATGGACTAGGAATAAAAATCAAATAAAATACAAATTTAATATAAAGATTGAAATATATGTCAATGAGTATGAACAATGTTTCTTAAAAGAATTAAATGTATATTTTCATCTGTCAGAATTGAAATGCGCTCGTTTGGAGGTATTTACATCACGTTTTTTTCCTTTACTTCTTTTACAATCGCGGGACCCACCACTCACCTGTTTGACAGATCTGCGCATGCGTTGAAATAAATCAGGGCCGACATTGAAAATAAATAAAGAATAATCAACAAAATTCATAGAAGGATAATTAGTATGTTTAATAAAAGGTAAGTGTTCTTCCTTAGGTCAAAATNAAATAAATAAAGAATAATCAACAAAATTCATAGAAGGATAATTAGTATGTTTAATAAAAGGTAAGTGTTCTTCCTTAGGTCAAAATTCCTCATTTAAATTATTTAAAACGGTGTTATACGTTCTTCCTTCCGTCCTTTTTTTTTTTTGAATGGATGTAAATAGTATTATTTGTCACACCGGTAACACAGCGCTTTATGCTGCGGCCGAACTTTTAATTGCATATTTTCAAACTAAGATAAATTGGAAAATATTTACAAAAATTGGATTAAGCCTAACCCTCATACCAATGCTATAAATAAGAATATATTTGGCTATTTGATTCTTAAATATGCAATCCCTTACAATTATAATATTTGTACAAGTGGCAGCATGACGCTAACTCCGAGTTGAAGGTGGCTGCGTTATCTGATAGCTCGTGATCTTAATCAAAGAAATCACACATTAGTCGCCGATGATTTCCGCACGTCCATCATAGACTCTGCCTTATAATATGAGCGAAGAATTACCCTGGGCACGGGACGATTCATGGATAGCTCATTGGTTAGAGCATTGGCGTACTAAGCTAAAGGTCCCGGGTTTGATTCCCGTGTCCAGGTGTAATTTTTCAATTTACAGAATATATAAATAAGAAGTTTTATATCACAGAGCAAAAATATATATTAATTTTTAGGATTGTTTGTAATATAATCTTAATTTTTTTAAATAACAATAGTATTTTTAAAACCGATTTTTAAAAATTACAATGCTGACAACATCCATTTTGAAACCCCCATTGAAGTTTTGAATATATCCTTTATTAAAAAACGAGCTTATAAAGCCTTCCCTGGATTATAGATTTATTATTTATAGAAGCAGTTTTTTTATTCAAAATTAAAGATTTATATAGTCACGAATCTGTTTGGCTGATTGGGAAAAGAGGTTGTTTTTAATACCAGGCCTATTAGTATTTAATAGGCATTGAATTATTTTAAATACTAGATAATTAGAATTTTGCTATTTTACTGATATGTCCTTTTATACAAAAAGTGCAGGTTGAATAAACATATAAAAATAAAGATATTCCCACTGCTATCAAGCGATATTAGACAGTTTCAGCACGACCACGCAACATATCTATAAATTCTTCAAGAACAAGGCCACTCCAACTTTCAAGAACGGGAAATGACGTCACTGGTGTATATTTTCTTTTTACAGAATGTCTCAAGGTCTCCAATTGTGATTCTTCATCCTCTAGTTTGAAAGACAGAAGTCTTTCAAACATCTGACTTTAGCCAATTACTTAGCAATAGCTTAAACTTCTACGTATCTTTGTACATTTCTAGCTCAAAATATTTCGATTCATAATTATTTATTTAACAGCATATAGGCTCCACAGAATTAAAATTAAGGTCTGATAACCCTTAAACTTAAAAAATTAATATTTTGATGTTTAAAATACATCAAGAATATTATATAGTGAAAGGTAAATGTAATTGTATGTATAAATTTAAAAAAAATATTTTTTAAGTAAATTTATGTTTTAAAATTATATTGAAAATGAATGAAACTAAATAAATATTAACTTAAACGAAATATAATATTAATAATTAGTTTTAAAGTACATCAAACAGGATGTTCAGTTATATTTGATAGAAATATAATAATATTTAAATATATCTATCATCATCAATAATTATATTACTGTGTATCCTATCATATTATATTTATATTTGTATTTACAGTATTTCTAGAATACTATTTAGAACATTATTTGCTTACTTTTATAAGGATATTTGATATGCACTATCAGATCAAAATTAATACGACTTCTAAAATATCTTAATTAGGATATCGACGCCACAACTAGTATTATAGTCAATAATTTATCAATGTCAAAAGGGAGAAATGACAGTTTTTACATTTTTATGACATGAAGAGATTCGAATATACGACTCTCCTGTCAATTTGGAGATTAGTTAGGGTATCCGAGTGTAGGAACTAGCTAGATTTAATTTCTCAGAGACCGATCCACCGACGTGTTAATAAATCGCCTTGCCCTAGAATTATCCACCTGAGCAGTTTCATTCCGTGGCCGAGTATCAACGCGGTAATGGGGTGGGGGAAGGGGAATGAAACACAATCCTTCTTTGTAGAAACTCTTGAGATTCTTGTTAATTTTGTTAATAAACTTAGTTCCCTGCCGTGTACCGCAGAGCTGACTCCTGACTAACTCGAGACGCAACTTTAGCAACAGTTACGTAGATAAATATTTGACTTTCAGGCGACGCCTCAATGAATAGTCGGTACTGTTTCAATATCAGAACAAAGATTGGGTTTCGCTCTAAGACGCGACCTATCCGGTACCTTAATTATTAAATGTTTGATATATTTATACGCCAAACCAAGCGCTCTGCCTTTGCCACGTTTGTAAATATTAGCCAGTACTAATGTACCCTTACAAGAGAACGCCCGTATGTACTAATCGTACATCATTTCCATTGAGGATCTTTACATGTACCGATGAGATGAGGTGACGGTGATAGTGAGTATGAGGGTGTTAAATCAATGAAAACACTTAAATCTAATTTAAACCTAATTAACCAAACCCTGATGACCGTAGGGGTAAATACTTTATCGGGAAAAATAGTTAAGGTGCCAGCTGAGAATCTAACCTGGGACCCCTTAACTTGTAGCCAGGTGCATTGACCATTAGACTAAGGGACCGGCTAGTATGTATAATAAAGTAGATATTTCATATAAAAATGAATGAATTTGATTTTAAAAAAAAGTTTTATGTTTCTGTACAACTTAAATCTACGTTCCTTAAAAACTAACTACAGTCAACTCTGGTTATAATGAACCTCTAGGGACTTATATAATTTGTTAGATATGTCAGAAGTTCACCAAAATAGATTTTTTTTTAAATCTGAGAGTAGTGTTCAATACAATCGCTCTTTATTGAAATCTATAAATTAATCTATAAAGAAATCGGTTATATGCTGCTGTTTACTATAAACTGTTTTAGCTAATAATTTTCCCAGATCATTTTCTTGAGTCTGTTCTTTCCCCACACTTGAGTCCACACTATCGATGCATCCAAAAAATAAACTGAGTAGAAAAGTCTAATTTTTTGAGATCCATACACCCTCTCGAATAAAGGTATAATTAGTGAAAACAATTACTAAATGGCCGTAGGCTGTCATTCGTTGTCCTGTAACTCCTGTCCTATTAATACAATTCAGAAGACTGTCTTCCTTTACTTACCGCAGACAAAGGTATTAAAACTTGAGCCAGGTCAATGAGTACAGAGACTGTTTAAGTTCATCCCTCCCCCTTCTCCCTCCACATTCCGTACTTTAAGTCAAGCATTGTGCTAATTAAACAAGAACTCAGGTAGATAATTGGCATTTCACAATCAAAAAGTTATGTATTTAAAGATAATTATGATCTTAGAATGACATTTCTAATTGAAAATTTAAATTTTTCTATTCACTCAGACCAAAGTTGAGGGTTCATTATAAACGAATTTCTTAACAGACATTGAAGTGTATGTGGGTTGGGACCAATGAAAGGTTCACTGTAGCCGAATGTTCACTACAACCAAGTTCACTAAAACCAGAGTTGTCTATATAGTGTATTAAAAAAAACAAACAAGATAAGCACTGGTGGGAGTGCGTACCAATACTTTAGTTTTGTCTTGTCTACTTAGTCGGTGACAGGAAGGTCGGTGTTTAAATAGTAACCGAGTTCAATGAGGTGATTTGTTTCTAGATAGTTGATCATTTTACTTTAGTGTAAATGCAGATTTGTTTCCTTTAAAGTTTAATTTATTTGCTCCAATACCATAACTGTAAATATAGGATAGCCCGAATGGATATGAAGAATTTAGCTACGATAAAATTAAATCCAAATATAGTCAACGGAAATATGTAATTTACAACGTTGTCAAGGATTAAGAAAATTATTATTGTTTTATTTTGTTTAGTTATAGCTTTTATTTTAACTATACATTTCAAAATTAAAATCTAATCTGAATATTACATATGCTCACCCCTTATTCTCGTGGTAAAACCGGTAAGAGTAGTGTTAGTGTTGCTTTTCAAATAGGATATAAAGTAGCATGAAGATTTCAATATACGTGTTGAAGAATAAATGATTAATCTTCGATTTTCATAACCACACGGACAGATTTCGCTATCATTTGTGCTATTATTTATTTTAAGTAAAATCAATTTCATTGATGTAGTTGTATGCGTTCTTTAAAATAAAGAATTTTGATAACTTGGGATACAACAACATTAATATATCTTTTGACGGTTGAAAAATTCAACTTCTTTTTATCTGGTATTATTATGGTTATTAATAATAATAATAATAATAATAGCACCGTGTCTTACTAACCGCTCGGGTTGTACACACTTACGATAATGTGAAATGGTAGGGTGGTTTTGAGATAAAATGTAGGACCTACAGTTTAACGTGGGATACGAACCACGGTGGAGGCCTGGCATTCCACACATTCACAAGTTGTGATTAATACACGTCTTGTTAGAGGTTAAGGAAGGGTTTGACAATCAGATAAATCTATGCTTTGTTGATCTGGTGTTCCTTTTTTGTTTTTAACATTTTTACTTTCTCGCTACCTTGCAGGAAGAGAAAGTATTGTGATCATCGAAAAAGGTTGAACTCAAAAAAGTTTTTTTTTGCTTTGCCGTCTGTTTGTGTGTCTGTTTAACCCTAAAATTAAGATAGTTTAGTAAAGGCCGAAAAGAGAAAAAAAACAATTTTATAAAAATTGGCTCTAACGATTTTGATTAAAATTCGAATCTAGACTTTGACTTAGAATATAAATAAAATGTATATTTTCATTTTCCCTTAAAAATGAATTTTAGGGTACCTTACAATAACGGAAATTACCGTATCTCCACAATTATTTAGATGCAAAACTCTAATACTACTAAAAATAAAAAACTTTTATATCAAATATTTTTTTATAAAACCAATATTTTCTGAGATATTGGCAAATATACTAATATAATTTTGAGAGATTTGTTGTACAGAGATTTTATATAAGTTTGTACGCAATAATTCTCTAGTGCTTTAGAGTAAGTAAATAAGTAAATCTTTCAAAAAGTTTATGTTCTTTTTTGGTTAACTTCTTAGGGTTAATGTTTGTACAACAATGATCTATCTCGATCATTTTAGACACAATACACAAAACTTACCCCTTTTTTTTGAATTGGTGTAAATGTATAAGTGAGGAACTTAATAGCAATGCGATAACCATAAGACATGCAACCCTTAATAAAATGTTAAAAAATTTTAACCGGAAGCCAACATTTTGATACGAAGTGTTGACCCTTGAGGACGCAATATCGATCTTTTTTATTTGTCCAAATATACAATATGAGGACTTTAATTCTTTAAAAATAAGATTATAAAATTTTAAACCGGTAGTCAAAAATGTTTTACATAAGACTAGAGCTATTTTTTCTCGGGTTTGCTAGTGTATATTATTTCATTTCACATACATAATAAATATCTATTTTTTTAAACAATGGAAGGAGAATGTCCATGTGGACTTCAGTGCCATATATTTAATACGAATTTATAATCATATCTCATGGTATATATATATATATATATATATATATATATATGTGTGTGTGTATTTAGTTTATTCATGTAGGCTACATATTTTTTTATCATCGTGTCTTACTACTATTTCGAACTATATGTCTATATACTAACTATGCTAAATAGTTAGGGATGAGTATGGTTGAATTTGTGGAAGTGTACCAGGTTTTACGTGGAAAGAGAGAGTAAAAAACTATGTAGGAAAAATCACCTTCGTACACCCAACCGAGTTCTAACAAGGATCTCCCCATTATCAGAGTCTAGCTTATTGTGAAAGTAACGACTTAGCCCATACGGCCATCGAAGCGTGCTAGCCATGTATTAAATGCTTACTTTTTAACGAAGTATTATTATCGTACATACAAAACAAATTAAAATTTACCTCAGAAATTAGAGGAACAAACATCCGATATTCTAAGGATTATTAGTCATTAATTAATGATTAATTTGTCTAAATATTGTTCTTGTTGTACATTTGTTTTCAGAGCTCTTATTTGCCATAGTTCACTTTTACGAGGACGAAACACAAATTAGATATAATGACGTCATAAAAGTGAAGCTAGGTTTGTTGTCACAACATGACAGACAAACTAATGTGGTCGTATTGAGAAATGTAGTGGAAATTCACACCAACATGACGGTGTTGCGCATCATCACGACATTCTTAGATACACAATAATGTATGAGGGTCTTTTACACATTCTTAGTATGGTATTTCTTTCAAATTAAATGTGTATTTACGTGTATATTAAAGCTAGAATTATAGATGAAAATTTCCTTGAAAGCTGAAACTTGGCTTACGGAAACCTAAAGGTCTATAAATTAACGATTATCCCGTTTTCAAAGTTATCAGCCTACAATATATGCATAACTTAAATATATAACTTCCATACAAAATTTTAATCTTAAATCCATGGAGAAGTTTCAACCTCATACACAAAGAGAAATTTTATATTTGAGTCCAAGTAGGAACTTCAACCTTATTATTATTATATTATTATTATTAGCACCGCGTCTTACTACCCGTTCAGGTTATACGCACTTACGCTAATGTGTAATGGTAGGGTGATTGTGAGATGATATGGAGGACCTACAGCTTAACGTGGAATCCGAACCATGGCGGAGGCCTGACATTCCACACATTCCCTAGTTGCGATTAACACACGTCTTGTCAGAGGTGAAGAAAGGAAATGGCAATCAGATAAATCCATGCAATTTCAACCTTAAATGTAAATACAAATTTCAACCTTAGTTCCAAAGATATATTTTTCACAAGACCACCAACTCTCCCTCTGGAATCTCCGGGTGCCTACATCAAGTTTAAACCAGGGCACACCTTTTGGATTAGAATAGAATTTTCAAAAAATCATATCGATGAAACATTGGTAATTCTCTTTATAGGCCTATATTATTATAATTTTTGTTCGTTGGAAACTATTCTTAATTTTCATTTAACGTGCATGAATGATTAATATTTATCTATTTATTTATTTTCGTATATGTCAAAAAGATTTTTAATGTATCGTCTATGGTAAATATCTGATTAATTGATTAATAGACTACAGTCCTACCCATATCTAATATATTATTTTATACGGTTAAAGACCATATATCCCCACACGATATACAAACTAGATTAACTTAGAACAGTACATTATTATTACACATTTAGGAATTTATTAATAATAGATAGCAGAGAAAAGCTACATTCAAATAATAAATATAATTCAATTGTCTTAAGTGACACGATTTGAACCAGATTCCCCTAAATTAGCAATTTACCACTCTAACCAATTATACTAATTATTATTAGCACCGCGTCTTACTACCCGTTCGGGTTGTACGCACTTACGCTAATGTGCAATGGTAGGGTGATCGTGAGATGAAATGGAGGACCTACAGTTTTAACGTGGAATCCGAACCACGGTGGAGGCCTGGCATTCCCCACATTCACAAGATGTCTTGTCAGAGGTGAAGGAAGGGTTTTATACTACTAAAAGGGGTAAACAATATCTAGAGCATGTGAGAAGTTGTGAAAACAAACGTTATAGAAAATGTGTAAAACTTCAAATAAATATATTTTAAAATATGTAAATTTATTTAAATTAGATGGTAATAAATTTAACACAATAGAAAACTAATTTCACAAGGAGAAAATTGAATATTTATATGGTAATATAGCTCATAAATATCATTGCCATATTTGAGTGAGGCATGCCAAATCAATATATAAATAGAAACTTCTATCACTAATTAAACTTGCATAACACGCGCGAACTTTATATTTATCACCAATACATCATCATTATTTTGACAGCTCTGGGTCACTGGATTCATAAAACGTAGATAGAAAGGTTTCCGAACAGGACGGACAGTGTTATCACCATGGCAACGCGATGGCGCGTCCCAACATTCCATGTGTCCCCAGGGAAGCCAACCTACACATTATTAATACACTTGTACACACTAGGACGGGTTTTGTTTCGTTATGTTGAAATTCTTGTTAACCTAGCTACGTTGCAGCGGACAGTGATTATGTTTCTAACGTTTTAAAAATATTCTTTATGAGATAATTATTTACATATTTAATAAAATTAACAATACTAAATATATTTATGAAATAAACAATTTGTTGAATTATAGAGGATAATGATAACTAGAATAATCAAAACGCTTTCTAGTGACGGTAAGTTCGGGGTTCGAATCCCAGCCAGATGTAGTAAGGGTAATTTTTCCTTATTTATTTCTCACTCTACTTGCATGCAAATTCCGAAACATTTACTATAAATTATTTCTTATTTATAATTACCCCATTAGGAAAAGTAAAAATTGGTAGATGTGTCTAAGGTAGTAAAAGAAGCCCGAGAGAATAAATATAAGTAGAAATTGAATTGTCTTACCTTTTGGTTTATCTGTACTTGCTCATATAATGTATCTTATATTCTACCTCCAATTCTTATGGTGAGGGCCCTATTTTAGAAACATACTAGTTTTAGTAAGAATAGTTCAAGTCGTTATGTTTATTTAAGTTTCAAATATAATAAACTGTCAAATTTTAACATTTGAAGCAAATACGTTTGGGTAAAGTGTTAATATTAATTAAAAATCCATGTATGTTTCTTGTTATATGATACAAATATAAAAGATCCCATTGGATATTTTTATCTCTAGAATTTTGCCACATTTTGGAAAACTATTCAAAATATGTTATTCCGATTTATAACTTGGTTTTATAAGTGTAACATTTTGGTTGTTGTTGAAGAATTTGAATGTTTAGAAGTATAGTTTTATGCTTTATAGTCAAGCATAACAATTTGGTTTAAATTAATAAGTTTATGCTCAATGTTAGCGTGTTTGTCTAGTTATTTAAGGGTGCCGGGCTCGATTTTAAACAAGGCTGGAAAAATACCGTTAATGATATTGACGGTGACAGTAATTAATTAACAGTTGTGGGAATGAATGTGTTTTTTATGTTCTAGAATTAAGTTCATTTGCAATTCATGTACTGATATAATCAGTCGGTTAAGTAAGTAGCAAGCCAAATATCCCACATATAAAGTGAATAGCTTGGTTTATGAACGATAGGCCTATAATATAAGGGTCAGCGATGATGAGGATAGCTTAAAATATATGAGCCCACATTAGCGTGGAAAGAGGATGAACAACCACTGGTGTAATCACATTTTGGAGATCACTTTAAGTGCACCTGAATGAGATTTTATACCCAATCTAAATGTCTACGCTCCAAGGGGACCAAGTGCAGTGCGTGTCTAACTTCTTATATTGCTAAACCACCACTGCAGCTATGAAGCTATCAAGCCTAAGAGTTACTCATGATGTTATAGTGAAAGTTAATTTAATCCCTTTTAGCATTATTCAACTCCCAAATACTCCAAAAAACAACCATATAATTTACTCACGATGTCAAGAAAAAATATGTTATGAGGATCTTCTGTTTATTACGCCCATATTCCACCAACCTGTTTGATGACCGAACTAAAAGTCCAGTTCACAGTTGATTGCCGTCCATAAATAATGCTATAAACAGGTAATAAAGGGAGTTGGGAGCAAATATTCAGAACGCGATTAATTGGTAAGCGCTTGAAAACCTTTGTACTTTAATGTTTGCAGAAATATAAAAAATAAATTAAATGCAATTTAAAATCAATGGTACATTTGGTTAAGCAACTTTAATGCGTGACTATAACCTTGAAGGTCATAGTTTGATTTATTGACCATTGAATTAAGGTTAGTTCTTCCAAAATGTAAAGTTTATATCTCTTCTCAACCAAATTTTGTAGCAGTTTCTTGAATTTATGCTTCATCATTATTGAATTTATATGGTGTTGAACCGTCCTTAGCAACATAATAACATAATAGGAAGTCTAAATCACAAATTTAAAAAAAATGAAATAGGAGTGAGTGACTGGAGTTCTTGTTTTTTAAATATCTGAGATTGACATTCAAAACCCAGAGTAGGCAACTCACACCAGTTGCGGGAATAGCATAATGATGGTTGCCCTCAAGGAAAATTAAATATATAAATATGTACCCAAACTAAAGATATACTAAAAACACAAAACATAAGGGTAGGATTTATATGTTTTACATTGAAAAGACTTGGAGTAGCTTTGTTGATATTTATTTAAAAGTATAAGCATTACCATTTGAATAAGTTTGAACAATATATAGAGATCTTAAAAATTATTAAGATAGCCGTAGAGTTGGCGAAAAAATGTTCATTAAGAATTAGAATTCTTGAAGCAAAAAACAATATCATACTTAAATACTGCTTTAACTCAAGACAATTACATTATAAGAGAACAATATTACATAAATCAATGATTTCCGCTCCTAACCAGATTGTAAAGGTACGTGATCTTTGTCAAAACAAAATATCCATTACTAAATTCATACTTACTTCCATAAGTTACAATCTGAGTCCTCAAAAATTCCTTCATTATTCCTTATACTTCTATACATATTCCCATTATACACTAATATCTTACAAAATCGTACTATCGTACGGCCAATAGGCATTCCTCAGAATAAATATTTTAACTACAGGTGAAATTTGTCTGTTTTCTTTTTTAAAACTGTCATAAATTCTCATTAAAGAAAACTTAGTACCAAAATTAGCAATAATAACCATAATAATAATATATCTTCAGTCTCACAATTAGTTCGAGAGATATCTCTATAAAACTAATCGATAGTTTTAAAAATAAATAAAGTATCGATATACACATAAATATATTAACTATCGATTTCCATAAATTATTGAAATCCATACAAATTCATTGACCCAAAGTTTAACACTGATCAAAATATACATATATCATAAGTCCCTCGATACAAAGTTAATATAATGAAGCCGAAAGAAAATTTTGAAAAGTTAAAAGGTAAATAAAAATTAATAACCAGAAAATAACATTAAGTCAAAAAAGAATTTAGATCTTACATTTTAACAACCCCGAAGCCTTAACTTTCAATACCTTCGTTCAAGCTAAATCCAAGAGTGGCCATATATAGCCTGGCCGGACAAACCCCCAGATAACATTGGAGAATGGGATTAAAGGGTGGGGTAAACATATGGATCACCAAAGGGGAGGAACGCGCATGACAACAGAAACCTCTATCATATACTCCAAACATCCCGACGCTTCGAGAACGTGGAAGAACAACATCTCTTAGCATCTTAAACTCTTTGGACTGTCCATGTTTGTGTGGCGCGCTCTGGTGGTCGCCGATCGAAACTTGAGAGCAGCGGCTAGTTTTCCTTGTGGCGTGCTTATGTTTGGTAGTGTTTATGTTTTCTTCCCGACTCGTAGTTCTAGATACAGGGCCGGTGTAACGATATAAATTGTATACATTTTTCTTAGTCGATTCTTCCAGGATTGTAGCCAAATGCTACTGTGTAATAGTAAAAAGTTGATTTTTTTCCCGCCACGTCTTACTATACGTCCAAAATAAACTAATTTTAATCATGCTAATGAGTTAGATATGAATAATATATAATATATATTAAAAAGACTGGCATGCATGTATATAGAAAATGGGAAGCCATCCAGAAAAAGCATTCTCAGTACATAAAGCAGAGATTAGACCCCTAAACTTCTCATCACCGGTAAACCAGACGAAATGAACCTGACAACCAGTTTACGTGGTAGAAATTAACAATCACTATTAACCCGTTTCGCTGGGCACGTGTATATGAGTTTATGTTAACTACATGATGCATTCATTTTTGATATTTCAAGAGGAAGTTAGGAAGTCATTTCTAGAACAGATGTGTGCTCAAAAATACCTTTATATTTCAGACCAATTTCAAGCTGCTATTTTCATAGACCTATCTAAAAATAAATAAGTTATATGGTAATTCTTATTAGGTGTAATCAAAACTTCAACTAACTGCATAACTCAAATAACAATTTTAATAACTAGCATAACCAAAACAGATTTTAGCTTTGGACATGTCTTACCACAAAATAATGGAATTAGGCGTAACTTTTGAGTTAACTATTTGTGTTCCACTTTTTGTTAAGATCTGGTAAATAATTTAAAGGTTATATATTAGAAACCCACACATCTTACACGTCCGTTATATTCGTTATTTTAACCTATTACTTAGTAAAATTACTAAAATATAATACGCGTACAATTTGACTATTAGTTAAATGCATTAAATTTATTAAATATTTCATGACTAAGTACACCATGATTAGCTGAAAGGGTTTGTTTAGTAATATTTATGGCTTTTAATAGAATAAACACACGTCTTGATTGTGAATAAATACTTCTTAAAATCATCATAAACATCCAAAGATAATATTTATAAACGCATGTTCGTTTATTATTAAGCTTATTTTATTTCTTAGTAGTGCCATAGCTTATAGGTAGTATTTATATTATAGGCCTATTATTTTTATTTTTATAAAGCTTAGCACAAAACGTTATCAATGGATTACCGATTTAAGAGAATATAGAAGAGTGAGGTAATTTAGATGATACTGGCGTTTATATGCAAAGGGTGCGTAAATTTAAGTTTTAGAAAACGTACCCACAATGCAACTGGTCAAGATTAAACCTTGGTCATTAAATTCAGCCATGCACAATTTTTTTTACATTTCCGGTATTCAAATAATTTTGGTCAATGAGTCCAAGACTTATTATAAAAAACACTAATGAGAACATAGGTGCTAGTCTTCTCTAGTATAGCTTACCTGTGACGTGAAAGTTACGGTTCGAGATTCGTCTCAGTCAGAGATGTCACTATTTTATTAATACAAATTTCCGCGTGTTTTTCGGGTTTTCCAGAAGGGATTTAAATTTCCTGAAACACTTTTAAAGATAAGAATGGAGAAAATAAATTCAATTTTTCATCAAAATGAATAATGTTAAAATATGATGCTATACACTGGATGATTTAAAGTTGATGGGAAAATATATGCCATTTTTAAGTGAGTTTATGTTTTTTTTTTTTAAAGGATGGGATTGAGGGAATATAAGATCTATGTTCAAATTAGGGATCTTATTTCTTTAGTTCACTTTATCTTTTATGTAAAGGCCTACTGGTTTAATGAACCAAATTTACAAACATTCAAGTAATTCTTTTAGTTTCAGTTGAAATTCCCTGTACTCACCATGTTTTCTCTCTACACCAAATTCACTTTTTTATCCTGATTAATGGCAATTCTACTGGGTATATTGAGGTGGTGTTCACTAAATAGATTCTCCCACATCCTCCTTGAAAGTGCTCTTACATTATTATTATTATTATTATTATTAATACCACGTCTTACTAGCCGTTCTGGTTACACGCACTTACGCTAATGTGTAATGGTAGGGTGATTGTGAGAAAAGGAGGACCTACAGTTTAACGTGGAATCCGAACCACGGTGGAGGCCTGGAACTCCATACATTCACAAGTTGTGATTAATACACGTATTGTCAGAGGTGATGGAGGGGTTTGGCAATCAGATAAATCTGTGCTGGGACCGAGGATTGAACCCCGGACCCCAGCACAGAAGTCCGACATCTTACCCCTAGACCACCAGGTCATCCAAATGCTGTTACTATTCCTGTAAATTACATATTATTCATCCTTATACAATCAGTTTAAATTAATGAAATCCCTTACGGGTAGTAAGAAATGAGAACACGTGTGCAAGTTAAAAGAAGGTAGTATAAAAGTGAAATATAAACTGCATTGTAATGTGGAAGAAATAAAATGATACTATTTTGTAAAATATAAAACTTTGTTTCCCTCGTTTGTTATAGGCAGTATAAATATTTATTTACTTGACGTATGGCAAATAACAATGTATGTGGCTATATATATATATTGCAGTATAACTGGATCTGTGAGATGGAGAAATATCTAGTTTCCATGGTGTTATACAAGCCTAATATAAAAATCAAACCACTTGAAACAAAGGGAGGGAAATGGATATTGGAAACACATAAAAAGAGATAAAAGAGTAACAAAAAAAAAGGGAGGAAAAGTGGTGGTGAATCAGGATTAAAAGTTAAGTGATACGTGTTCGTGTGAATGTGAGTACAGTCTACATTTCGTTACTATGGTAACGATCAAATTTCACCCTTTTGTTTTGTTTTATTATATAATGTCTACACGTAGTCAGTGCTTGTATTTTGTTAGACTAAGCTTTAAATATAATATATATGTTTGGATCGTTGAGCTTTATGGATACAAAACATGAACCATTGGTGCAATTAAAAGAAAACTACTAGAAGCATTTGAAATGTGGTGATGGGGAAGATTGTTGAAAATATAATGAATGGAGATGGAAACAAACACAGAAGTGCTAAGAAAAACAAAAGAAGGAAAGAAATATAAGAAAGGCAGCAAAGGAGAGTTAACATGGTAAGACATATATTGAGACATGGTAGTTTCACGAATATAATTATAGAAGGAGATGTAGAAGGGAAAAATTCAAGATGGAGACTGGAGTACATGAATCAGATGGTCAACGATATTGGCAGAAGAGGGTAAAAAGATGTAAATGATTTGACAAAGGATAAGCAAAAATTAAGAGCTGCAGCAAACCAATATAAAGATTGATGACCTAATTATGATATAATTTATAGTAAAATAATAATGATTCAGAAGTAATATTAGCTATTTTTACTGTATTGGTATTTATCTAAGTACTTGCATTATAATAATAACACCTTTGCTGTTGATCTGGTAGAAAGTCAATATCATTCAATTATATAGGAAGATAAATACTAGAATGACTGATTCAATTAATCAAATAATATGATTTATATATATATATATATATTAAGGTTATTTTATATTTTATTATTTACGAAATCTGTGCTTATGATCCTGTGTATAGTCAATACCAATTAATTATAAGGGGTTATAAGCTATCTGAAATGACTGATTCGATAAAACAAATAATATTTGTATACATTAACAAATATCCATGATATTTTCAACATTCTACTGTAGCACCACATTTAAAATGCTTCTAATAGTTTTCTATCAATTGCATCAATTGTCCGTGTTTCACATCTATAAAGCGCAATTCTCCAAACATGCTAAAAACTAATATTTCAGAGGAACGTTATTAGAATGATCATGTATTCTTTGTCATAGCTAGCTCTCTAGCAGAATGTTCACTTCTATTCATTGCTAATCAAAATAAGATTTTTTATAAAATAATCATTGTATATACAAGAGTAAGTTTTGAATTTTGTATAGTAAAATAATTCTCAATTTCATAGTTACTAAAAAAAATCCTCAAAGTCTGCATCTATTTAATATCATAAATAATATTATAAATTAATATTTTTTATTGATTGGTTGACAAAGTAACCTTTTTTTAAATTAAGTTTTTGTTGACTATACATTTAGGGAATTATTAAATAATAATTTAATTACTCATTCCAGACATTTCTTATTACTTTGAAAAAATGTGAAAACATTTTTATATCTATTATAAAAGCTATTTTTATTAAAAAAACATATAGGCCCAATTTATTTTATATTTCTGTGAGCTTCAAATTATAGTGAAAAAAAGAACTAGTTTATTTGTGTTTAAATATTTGTTTTTGTTTTTTATTTTTACATGTATTTTAATTTTAATATTCATATAAAAATAATATTTTTAATAAATGAATGAATAAATTTAATAAGATTACTTTAAATACATCACAGCTTAATCTATGAGAAACCGTCATGGCTGAAAAGTAATATTGAATGCTTTTTCTAATTTTAATATTTATTTAAAAAATAAATGCTATTGTGTAGCTCACAGACTTTTTCTCACTTTTATCTTAAAATATACATTTACTGAAAACTCGTAAGATTTGTTGTAGAAAAGCTTAAACAAAAATCATAAATGAAATAATATTCACTGTTAATTAATCTAAGGCACTAGGAACGCTGTTACAGAAAATGGGAGAAAAGAGAAACATCTTTGTCCACCAAAGAGCATAAGAATCAAATTTATTTTCAATGGCATGAATTAAAAAGTTTGTATATTTTTTTATATCTCAGATTTAATTGGCTTTATAAAAATATATTTCAAATAAAATATTTTCATCTCTCAGCGTTCTACAATTTTACAATGACAAGTTATTTAATATCTCATATAGATGCGAAAAAATTATGAAAATTGGAAAATTCCCCTTATGTAATGTACACTCAAAGTAATTTTCATGAAAAAATGAGAATTACTATGTTGTTTATAATGCTAAACGCTGTCTAGATATAAAATTTAATCAAAATAGTCAAAGTGGATTTTGAGAAAATCTATTTTTTCTATTTTTGCCCTTCAGTAAGCTAAACTTAGTTTTAGGGTTAGATATCTATTTCCAAAAACCTCTGAGGGACCTTATAGAAACCCCAGATACCAAGTTTTAGCCCATTCGGTAAAATAGTTTTGGCTTTAGCCCAAAGTACAGACAGACATGCAGACGGCACTGAGAAAATAACTTTTTTGTTCCTGTGGTCATAAAACGTCAACTTATCAAAATCTCAATTTTTATTTTTCTAAGGTCACAATACTATCTCTACGAGGTGTTGAGAGAAAGTAAAAGCAGAATTGAATTCTAAACATCCTTGAATTTTCTAATGGATTTGTCTGTTTACCAAATATCAATTATTTAT
Source organism: Timema douglasi (assembly GCA_901482245.1). Taxonomy (NCBI): domain Eukaryota; kingdom Metazoa; phylum Arthropoda; class Insecta; order Phasmatodea; family Timematidae; genus Timema; species Timema douglasi. The sequence continues at coordinate 179,481 of CABEEJ010000912.1, read as the reverse complement.
TTTTCATGGAATTTAGTGAATTTCTTTTAGTGAGAGTAAGTGAATAATTGTTAGTAATTTATGTATATGTATGTATAAACTATAAATTAAATAATTTTTGACTATCTAAATTTTAAAGCATATAAAGCGATTTTCCTCACTTAACTAAAATATATACATTCATTTATACAAGCACAATTATAGACATACATACATACAGATAGACAGGCATACATATATTACAGATTATACAAATTTAAGCTTCAAACTATCCTGTATTTCAACCAAAATATTTTAAGTAGTGTTGGTCATTCCAAATATCCTCTGTAATGTGAATATTTATAAAAACTAACCATAGCCACTATAAGTATATGAATATATTTTGTTCCCAAATACATTTAGCTGAGCTATATAGTTGACAACTTAGCCAGTGATTTTTTTTTTGCAAATAATTTAAATATATAAGACTTAATATTAATTTTACGATAGCCATATTGTTTTTACCGCAAATCAACACAAACTTATTTTACAAAATTATAAAAATCTTAGAAATTATGTGAAGTTTTCAAACATACCATTTTGTATTTGGGCCCGTGGAATGTATGTTAAGCTCAACTCGTTTAGTTTGCCGGTGATGGAAGATCGATGTTGGAATCCCAGATTGGTGAAATATTTTTTGTCAACTATTTTCCACTCTCCTTCCACCCAAAAGTGGCTATTTACCCTCTAAGTTAAAGCTTACTCGTTCTACTCTATAAATGTAATTTAGTATAGGTAACCCGGATGAGAATAAGGATGTTATTATTCTATGGAACCTATCTGAATACTCCAACAGATCCATATTACTTGACATCTCCAACAGATATGTAGTCTGACATCTTAGATTCGTCGGTAGATTTACTTTTCACTGAGCTAAGGGTCCCGGGCTCAATTTCTCGAATGGCCGAAAAATTTATTATTGGGGAAATAAGGGTTCCCATTTCAAAGTGATGAATTAACGGCTGTATCTCTTATAGACTTAAGTTAGTTTATATGTAATATACTAATATGATCAGTCGGTTCAGAAAGTGAACGTTAAATATCTTAAATAAACGAAATAACAAATATTAGTGTAAACTCATTTGACTTTTTTAATACACCTCTATATAAACCCTGTAGAATACTTTAACAAAACTGTTTAGACACCCATTTGATACTTTAACAGATATGTTTACACATCCATTTGACTACTTCAACAGACGTGCTAAGACACTAATTTGACTACTTTAACATACTTCTATACATATACATTTGACTACTTTAATATAACTTTTTAGACATAAATTTTACACTCTAACAGACATGTATGAACACCCATTTTATTACTCCAATATGCATCCATTTGACTATTTCAACAGACCTGTGTAAGCCCTCATTTGAACCATAAAGGTTGTTGATGGTGGCTTTTTACAATACTAACCCTTCAAGTTTGTTTTGACCTTGCCTAGAATTTTATTCTCTTTTTCGTAGAAGATGGATACTATAAAATATTTAAAGTTGTACAAATATAAAAAGAACAAGGTGTAGTATTGATTTTGAGCCCTAAGCTTTAGCGCATTCAAGAAAAGTTTTCACGTATCGATTGGGTTTGTGTATCTAGGTCGTTCTATAATGAGGACCACTTGAAATGAGTTTGAAATATTGATCATTTTGTTGCGATAGCGAGTAGAAGTAGAAGATATACAGTAATGGATAACTGACTAATATAGCTAGAAGATAACTTCAACTTATAAGATGTAACAAAATGTAATGATTACATAATATTATATTATGTTTATTAAATATAAAACTATTTTGTAAATATTTTTAATACATGTAGAATATTAAACTGATCAACATTTAAAAATATAACTAATTTTATTTTGCCTATTTTAGTTCTTCAAACTAACATGTTTAAAGATAAGATCATATTATTAGTATTATTACAAACTAAGATAAGCTATTTGAATACAATAGAAAAATGACACCTGGCCAAGGGAATCGAATCAGAAAATTTTGGTTCAGTGTAGAAAGGCTCAACCAAAGAACTATTCAGATATCATTTCATGATAAGGCAGATTCTGTGATGGACTTGAGGATATCATCGGCTGCTAGGATTTATAATTATTATTGATATCACAGACACCAGCGACTTAAATGTGACTTTATAATCAATCTCTCTCTCTCTCTATATATATATATATATATATGTGTGTGTATTTAAACTATAGATACAATTTATTATACATTCATTAGTATATTAGCTATATAAAATTAATATATATATAAATTAATTATATATATTAACTACCGTCGACTAGAGTGATTTTGCTCAGTGGGATATCTTTGCCCACGTTTGAAATAAAAAATATCAAAAAACAGTTACTTTAAAGTCTTCCAGATTCAGCTTAATACCTTTGTGGAACTATTTGAGGTGTTTGCAAGTGGCGTAGGAAATATTATTAACGTACTGATTAGTTATATATATAATAATAGCTGTTTTATCATCCCAGTGTCTGAACAAGCAAATTTTAGTGACCTTGTACATTTGTTAGTGCATCCAAAATACCTAAAATCTATGTACTTAGTAACAGAATTTTATAGGAAATCATATTAAAAGGACTTAAGCCACTAACTGGTTTGTCTATCACCCCGTTAGGGTTTCATTTGCCCAAGCTGAATTATGTGCTTATAAACCTAGTTAAATAGAAGGTGAGAAAAAGTAACCCCTATATGGTAGGTGACTTTAACCACCCCCTTTACGATTTTTTCTCGAACAGGATAATACAAAGAAATTAAAAATAATAAATAACATCTATGAACACCTCCATAATAGGTGTGACCAGTTTTGGTTCTTCAACATTCTCTTAAGAAGCTCATGAATTTGAAAGGTAAATTTTAAAAGTTGCAAAATCACCTCGGTTGACGATATGTATATATATATATATATATTTAATATATATCTGTATAGCTATCAATTATTCCCACACTCATTAGTAAAAAACTTATTAAACCTCATTAAAAATAAATAACTTAAATGTGGTATTCAGACAAAGCTATAATAAAATTCAAAGAAATTAAAAATTCAATTTTATTTTACTTTCTCTCGACACCTCGAAAAGAAAGTAGTGTGATTGTCAAAAAAATCAAACTCGAGATTTTGATGAGTTTTGATATTTCATGGTCCCCTGAAACAAAAAAAAGGTACGGTGCACCGCACTGACTTTCTTCTAATACACATTTACTAAAAACTCGTAAGATTTTTTAAACGAAACAATAGGTCTATACATTGTTGTAGAAACACTACACCAAAGATCACCAATGAAATAATATATACTGTTACCTACTCTATGACATTAGAAACTAGAAACACTGTTACAACAAATATGAGAAAAGAGAAACATCTTTGTCCACCAAAGAGCGTAAGAATCAAATTCATTTTCAAAGACCTGAATTAAAAAGTATACATATTTTCTTAAAGCTCAGAAATCATTGGTTTCATAAAAATATATTTCAAATAAAAGATTTGTATATTTATTAATACTACAAATTTACAATAATTAGTAATTTTGTATCTCAAATAGTTATGGAGAAATAATGAAAATTAGAACATTTATTCAATGTAAAGTACCTTCAAAGTCATTTTCATGAGTACATGAGAATTGCAATCCTGTTTATGGTAGTAAACGTTGTATAGATATTAAATTTGTCACAGGCACCGGCGACTCAGCTGTGGCTTTATGCATTTACATTCCAACTGAATCAAGATGAAGAAAACAAAGCTATACAATTAATGACATTTTGGTATACTTGTTCAAATATTAGATCTTCCTAAACACTACCCTATTTGAGTAAATATATAGATAGCCTGGACGAGTAATTTGATGTTGAGCACAATTTAATATACATCGTTTGTATTAAACTTTTCTCGAAATTGGTAAAAGGTAGGACCAATTAATTTGATACCGCACTTATATAAGGCACTTCATCTTTCCCCCTCTATGTAAAGTGTATAGTGTGCAACGCTTTTAAAGGTGTGATTTTCTTACTTTCGACTTGGTAGAATATATAAATTGGGATATTTTAATAACGCATAGTCATAATCTAGTTTTATTATATTCTTTTAAGAGCTAGATTCCCGTGTATAGGTGTCATTTTTAAATTGAAATAATATATATTTATTTAGAATATAATGTGTTTTAATTGAGAATTTTAAATTAACTTTTAAACAAAAAGTTTATTAGCTCGCGATTAAGAAATATGTTTTACCTAAGACAGCTTAAAAGTCTAAACACAGCCCAGGTAAAAAAAAATATTGATTTTTAATTATTATTATTATTATTATTATTAGCACCGCGTCTTACTACCCGTTCGTGTTATACGCACTTACGCTAATGTGTAATGGTAGGGTGTTTGTGAGATGAAATGGAGGACCTAGAGTTTAACGTTGGATTCGAACCACGATGGTGGACTGGCATTCCCCACATTCACAAGTTGTGATTAATAAACGTCTTATCAGAGGTGAAGGAAGGGTTTGTAAATCAGATAAATCTGTGCCGGGACCGAGGGTTGAACCCCGGACCCCAGCACAGAAGTCTGACACCTCACCCCTAGACCACCAGGTCACCCGTGATTCTTAATTAAATGTTGTAATTCTAATATTGGATACAAGGGACTAATAAATCCAAGGAAACTGAATTAGAAGGATATATTTTGAAAAAATATGATGGATACTTTTCCTCTAAATTTGACCTTCCATACACCATTAATTTAAATATGAGGACAAGCTGGACAGGTATTAGTACATGCTGAAGAAAATATATTAAAAATTGCACCAGCACACGCATATATTAAGTATGGGGATGGAGAAAGAATCAACCCCCATTCTTCTTGTTCAGAAATATATCACTGGTCTCTCCAATTAAAGTTAATTGTTAATCTTACTAGCACTCACTTAAGCATGCCATAATTTGAAAATTAAGTAAGAGTACAGATATATATGTACAATAAAATACCATGTTAGTTTTTGCATTAATTTTTATTGAAAAATGTAACTCTCACTTTCCCTTGGGTCATTGGAACAGGGCTATATCGTAAACATGTTTCGTATCGCTTTCGTGTTATCCAAATATTTACACCAATGAAGCAAAGATGAAGAAGGTAGAGTACTTTTGGAGCAAGTATATTCGGTTTTTCCTGGAGTACGAGATAACAAATATTTATAAAATGTACCTCAGTACACCAGAACAGTATTCGAACCAAAAACTCACCGGTATTATCTAAATCAAACAAGAAAAATTCTACTCTTTTGTTTGTGCGCCCCCATGTGCGGTTAGTTTTGTTTTTAATGAAGAGATTTAACGTAGCTGGTACTTTTTAAACAACTTATTTAATCAAAAAATATATCAAGAAATGACCAACTTAAACACAAAATAGCTAAACATCCTACTTAAGTGATAATAACTTTAGTATCTAGGTAGAAGAAAATATATATACATATATATATAAACAACTATTTTATTGGTATATATATATATATATATATACAACTGCTTTATTGGTTTAGGTACTGCCTGGGCTCGAACAAGGAAATCAACTCAGCCACGGATATAGCTGATGGACACTTCTATCCACCATCAGGGTGATTCCACTCATAACCATAGTAAATTGTGTTCTCACAAAAGGTGCTACTGCTTTATAGTAAGCTATATTCATTATTTTCTATTTTAAATTGAAAGTTTCATATAAATGGACTAAAAATATCTCACTGGTCTGGTGAAACAGACTTCAAACACTGCACGTTTAGTTATAATGTAATTGCTTTGGCTGATATGGTTATTTGGTTATGTTAAATCACTGAAAACTTTACTAATAACCTTTGAAACCACTGTTCCATTGTAAACGCGATATGGTATTTAATTGGGAGGATTTATCTCGTATTTCATATTCATAAGCTTATTGGTGCAATACACGTATAATAGCTATGCGCTAAATTTAATTAATTATCAATCTTTTTATTAATAATTTACTGAGATTATTTAAATACTGGGTTCGCATGGGATATAAATTATAGCATTTAAAGCTATCTCCTAATTTTCCACCTTCATTAAAATTTATCGTGAATTCTACATTTCACCCGCTTTTACTCTAAATTAAAACAAAAATATTTCAGCTGGTATTGGCCCTCAAGAAGCCTAAGCGTTTAAACGATCCTGAACTCAAATGAGGCTTTATTATATTATCATATCACTCATCATACTAACAACAAGCTAATATTGTAATGGCAAACAAATGCTTGTTTTACTGGTATGTTTTCAGACAGCACAACTATTACGGTTCGTTCAAGATAACTGACAGTTACTGACAATTGAGAAGCTATTAAATATTATCGGTTTGTTTTCATCCATCTTGCAAATATGTTTAATTAATTTGATAAAACCATATGGATTGATATCAATTCTCAGAGTGTACAAACACATTTTTAAACTGGGTGAATTTAAAATTCCTTTAAAAAAAATTTCAGCATTCAAAAGTTGGCATGAATGGCAATTGGTTTTTTTCTAGTGGATATCAATCTACTTGTACCCTACCTATATTACAACATTAATAAGTCTTGTGTAGAAAAATCTATTAATTTCAAATAAACAACATAATATCCAAACCGGTACTAAAGGTACGTAATACATTTAATTTTTTTCAAAATTGTAAACGTACTTGCTGAGAATTTATTTGGGATAAAATATACCTTCTGTTTTATTTTCAAATGGTCTTTGAAAACCAAACGAACGTTTTCCAGTTACAAGTAAAATTTGAAGCAAAGCACCAGATAATATTTTATCTAAAGGAAATGTTTTAATACTATATATACCCGCCTCGATAGCGTAGTTGGCTAACGCACTTGTCGTGTTGAGCTCTACTGCTGAGTACGGGGAGATCGAAGTTCGAATCTCGGTCGGGCAAACTGGGGGGGGGGTTTCCTAAATGGTTTTCCACTCTCCCTCCACGCAAATGCGGGTTCACTTCCTCTAATTCAACCTTCTCAATTTCTAATCCATTAGAGTAATTAGTACTTAAAGCGTATAACCTGAATGGGTAGTAAGACGCGGTGCTAAGTATTATTATTTAATACTATATACTAGTATGACATAATGGTATCCGGTTCATAGAAAGCCTTTTTAAAAAGTAACAATACTTATAGGGGAATGCTCAGGCCTCCACCGTGGTTCGAATTCCACGTTAAACTGTAAGTCTTCCATTTCATCTCACAATCACCCTACCATTACACATTAGCGTCAGAGCGTAAAACCCGAACGGGTAGTAAGACGCGGTGCTAATAATAATAATAATAATAATAATAATAATAATAATACTTATAAAAATAAGTTCCACATTTTTAAGTTAAAACAAAATTATATATATTTGTTAGGTATTTACGTGCACTTTCTGAACCATCTGATTATATCGGCACATGAAAATTTTCTTTGAGCGAGAGTGAAAGGGCTTATCAATTTTGCCGGGAAAGGTATTTTAACATAATATTCAGGGTTCTTTTACTTACCACAATCAGCATCGGACTGACGGCTTACTTCCCCTCTGAATGAAGTTGTACTAAATATGTTTGTCACTCAAGAAATAATATCCTTCTACCTGTCTGGGGCTTAACCGACGCACATCGGATCCTGATGCAAGCACTTTAACTTTAGATCAGAGTGGTCCGTTTTAAATACTGAAATGATATTTTTAACTAACACAAAGTAAAACTATATCACTTAACCCATTTTATTTGTATGCCTCAAATCAATAATGTAAATTTTATATATATATATTACATATATATATGTATGTATATATAATACATATATATATATATGTATATATATATAAAACATATATATGTATGTATATATAATATATATATATATAATACATATATATATAAAATACATATATATATAATATACATATATGTGTGTATATATAAAATACATATATATATATGATATTAATTATATCATATATATATATATAAAATACATATATATATATATATAATATACATATATATGTGTATATATAAAATACGTATATATGTGTATATATAAAATACATATATATATGATATCAATTATATCATATATATATATATAAAATATGATATCAATTATATACATATATATAACTTAGTGATGGAAAGGGGAGGAACGAAATTGAAGAATGAGTTTTATATAAGTAAAAAATCTAGCTACTATAAAACGGAAATGAGTCAAAAAGATAAATATTGATTTTATTTGTAAATTAATTAAGATTTATAATTTTTTTATGTTGTGCTTCCTAATCCTATGGCTGTCAAATCGGGAAAAGTTGGATTACTAATTAGAATTACACCAAAACTAATATTACTGTATGAGATTCACCAGTAAAGCACTACTACTATACAAATAATAATCATTTGAACTGTTGTGTGCATATTACTTAACTGTAATAGACCTAGAGATTGAATCAAGCTTGTCTTGCTTTTAAAATAGTTACCCAAAATATAAAGCTTTTGCTTAAAAGAATTTGCTTACATAGTAGATTTCAAGAATCATGCATTTTATATTAAAGACGTCCATTTAGCTGTGAGCTATTTTATATACATCTTTGCTAGCCTCGTTATCGTTGGCACCCTCTGAATATTCTCAGTATTTTTACCTTGAAGGCTTGTACTTTGTGCCCTATTTAAAATATACACATGATTGAACCATGCAAGGTAATCTTGATATATTCCATTGTACATATTTTGATATCAACTTTTGTCAAATGAAACCTCCATGATATGTACACGAGTAGTTGAAAGAAAGCTAAGGAACTTAGAAATTAATAAAAACAAAACACTAGAGCTTTTTATTTTAAAATATATTTTTCATCTGGTGGATATAAACAATTTGAAGGCTAAGTAAGGAAAATGTTAGCTAGATAATAGAACCAGTTTAAGCTATCCTCATAATTATTATTATTAACTGTTTACTGTGGCCAGCTCAGTGTAGTAAAATAGCTTCATCCTCCTCTATCCTTCCACCATTCATCCCCCTTTAATCACATCCATTACCCTTTTCTCCCTTTGGTATTTTTGCTATCTACTCCTACCATCTTCTTCTTGGTTTACCTTGTGATATTTCTTCCTACACACGTCATCTACTTCATTCTTATTGTATTATCTCTTTTCCCATCCTAATTACATGACCATATATCATCTCAATCTTGCTTCCTCTGCTATTGGATAACTTAATTTCTAATCCTGTCTCTCCTAGTGAAAGCTAACATGCTCCTCACAAACTTAATTCCTATGGGCTCTACTTTACTAGTCTCTCTTACATGTAGTGTCTATGCTTCTGCAGCATTTATAGCTTTGGACACCAAGTACTCTCTGTACAGTACTTTACACTCCAAGGGCACTTTTATTTTCCCTATCTGGTCTCTTACACACATCTAAAGAAACTCCCCCTGCTGCCCTCTTTTTATTATATCCACCCTAGTCTCACCATTCACCTTAATCATGCGTCCAGGATATTTACACACCTTTTAAGCTATATTAATATATCGTAATATAAATAAAGCCCGTTTAACTAGGCGTGTACCAAATTTAGTAAAATCCAATGGTTTGTTAAAAAATAGTCCGTTTATAACTATTTTTTTACAGTAACAGTCACTTTTTTTTATGATGTGATAGTGGTAGCATACACATTTTTTTTAAAAGTGTATAGCCATACGTTACCTCTACCACAAAATATATTAGTTTTATGTTTCCAAAATTTATAAATCCATTAAATGGGTAATTTGGATTACGTCAAACTTACCCTCTAAACACCCTTCATAAATTATATTTCAATTTCTATATTTTTCCTTCCTAGCGTGACACTTAAAAAGTACACATTTACACTTGGCTAGCTGTAGTTTAATATTTTGTTAACGTTTTAATTATTGAGCCTATTAGTTTTAAATTACTTAAAATTTCGTTGTGCGTTATTAATTATATTAGTAGTTTAACAAACAAAAATAAAACTAGTTATTAAATACCTTCAAACCATTTCTTGAGCAGCCCGCACCAGTGGGCACGCTGTTTAAATGCCTGGCTCATTTATTCTGGCCATCCGGTGATAATGACAGGGAGGTCGTTACTCGAATACCGCTCTAATATACTGAGAGTGTTTTTTGCCTAAATAATTTCTCACTACACTTCAACATAAATGTGGTTAGGTTCATTTTAAATTTTACCTTCCTGTACACTACCTAAATGGTATAGTAGCTCTAACAAGTAATGAGAACGACGCTTGCTTGAAATAAAACCAGCCGTATGAGGTTTACAACTTTGCCCGCATGCCCATTGTTGCGGATATCACTACATACTCCGGGCGTTAATTCCCCACTGTGCAAAACGAAGCACCAATTTTATCAAAAATGTTGACTAGCCAACTTTTTAAAATTCAAATATTTATATCTTTTAGGAATTTAGTTTGACACAGTATGACAAAAGTGATTGATGCAGAACAAATTGATATGAGTATATGAATATTAGAGAGGATTTAAAAAAGTGTTCAATAGTACTTCTTATCATAATCAAACTATACCACATTTCTGAGCTGGAAACACATTTCCTTCTGACCTTTGACCGCTATAAAAATTCTCTTTCCTCTCGGTAAATGGTACTCAAACAACATTGCAAGGCCTATGACGCGGTAAATGTTGGTGTGTGCTAGAAAAAACCCTAATAAAATCTTACGTCTACAATGTTGCCAATATGCCACTTCACGAACCAGATTTATAGCTACTTCATGTGGTGGTTATTATAGTGAAACATGATAGGAAGAACAGTTTCTGAGAGTTACAAAAGTTACTCAAACCAATTGCATATATTCAAATATCAGATCACATAAGCTTAGGCAGTTTCATTTAGTTTTTAGTATCAATACTAATAAAATAACAATTATCATAATAGTATTAATGCTGGTGGCAACAAGATATGCTTGTTATTTCTAGACCGCCCTTATCCTATTCTTACTGTTTAAATCCAGCTCAATCTCAACCTAAAGTAAGATGTGTAGCTTACCACACCCCATGGCAATGCTGTTTTTTAATTCAAGTTGTTGAACAATAAATTTTCTAAACAAATAGTATATTACTCTTGATTAAGCATAAAGGTATCCCGATTATTTCTAAACGAAAACAAATTATTTGAGCAGTTTATACAAATGTCTTTTAGTAATGAGGCTTAATCCCAATAAGTTTTATTAGAGGTAGGTTTCCCATCTAGCGGTTGTAATAGTTATCTTTCTAAAGGAATCATTACTGGTCTAATAGGTTAAAAGTATCACTCTCCCGTTGTTGTTCTATGTTAAATGGTTTTTCATTGATGGTCTAAAGCTTAATTATTTAAAATACTCTTAAACCTCCTAGCCTTACTTAGACAACTATAATAGTTAACATTTTAGAAAACATTCTAAATCAATCTTTAGTAAGGAGGGAATATATGTTAAATATAGCTCAACTGTTTCATTAAATCTAACTAACTTTCAATTGATATAATTTGTTCAAAACTTTTGATTGGAGAGATTTAATTTATTTTAACTTGTTTTAAATAAGTTTTATTTTTTATTATTGTTATAACTACTATTGTATGGGAATTTTAATATGTTGTGAATGATATTTTGACCATTTAACTCTTTTAAATCTCCAATTATTGAGTCAATAAATATTTTAAATCTAATGAAAGTTTATTATAAAATAAGTGTCATTACAAGAGTGTATATAATTTGTCTAGGGTCTTCTGTTGTATAGGAATTTATCCCTAGTATTCACATTTATAATTTCTTAATTTGAAATTATATCATCTCAATATTTAAATAAAAATATCGCGTCTTAACTTATATAATATCTAATGTATGAAAAACCCAAACCCAAAATTTAAATAAATAATCACCTACCAATACTGAACAAGTCTCCTAAGCATGTAGAGTCTAGTTTTTAAAGATAGGACCTTTTTTGACAGTAAGAAAAGCTACTAGATTTACTTTTAAGTATTCATACGCCAATTCACGTGATCTGAAGCTGTCACTTTAGATATTTACCATCAATACCTATAAAATAACTATTAATGTAGAGTTTATTTAATGAAAAAGTTTTGATATTTTATAAAAAGCCGTTCCTGTAAACATTGGGCCGTAGTGAGCCTAATATGACCATTCAGGCGAGGGTTATCGGATTTTTCCCCTCTTTAATTAATTTTACCAATGAAATTAATCACTTACTTCAACGTCAACTTTCTATATTAAATAAATATTCCTTTACAGCTATTTTACATAAGAGAGTTAGGAAAATTAGTAGCGAAGAATTGTTTAAAATGGTGTTACCTATGTGAATTCAAATAGGCCTAAGGTACAAGCAATTTTAAATAAAATACCAAGAGTCACCTTTAATAATAAATTGTACAGTGTACCGCACAGAATTTTCCCTCTTTTATCTTAAAATATACATTTACTAAAAACTTGAAGGATTTGTTAAACTAAATAATAGGGCTAATCGTGGTTGTATAAACACTACACCAAAGATCATTAATGAAATAATATACACTGTTATTTACTTACTCTTTGCAATTAGGAACTAAGCCTAGGAACACAGCCACAGAAAAATTGAGAAAAGAAAAACATTTTGGTCTACCAAAGATCATAATAATCAAATTAATTTCAAAAGACGTGATTTAAAAGTAAATATATATTTGGTTTAAATCTCTCAAATTGTTACTTTTATAAAATAATCTCTGACTGAAAGATTTTTTTAAAAATGGTACTACAACTTTATAATGATAAGTTATATCTTATCTAAAATAGTTGCGGAATAATGATGAAAATTGGAAAATTTTACCCAAGTAAATTACCCTCAAATTAATTTTCATGAGAAACTAAGAGTTTCCATCTTATTTATAATGATAAACAGTGTATAAATATAAAATTTAATCAAAATATTTAGAGCAAATTTCGATGAAATGGATTTAAAAAAATATTGTTTGCCCTTTAGTAAACTACCCTTAAATTTAGGGTTAAATCACTAATTCCTAAAACACACTGGGGGGACCTTACAAAAATTTAATATAGTAAGTTTTAGCTCAATCGGTAAAACAGTTTCGGCTCTAGCCCGAGGTACAGACAGACGACATTGCGAGAACCACTTGTTTGGTTTCAGGGGGTCATGAAAGGTCGACATTAATCAACATCTTGAGTTCGATTATATTGACGATCACAATACTTTCTCTCCAGAGTGTCGAGAGAAAGTAAAATGTATACATGTAGGTAGTATTTTATTTTATCAAAAACCATTGCAGTTCATTTAAATGTTGCCTTTATAATATATTATGCATGCAAAGTTCTGATTTTTAAAACGAGTCTCAAATTGAATATTAATTAAATATTATGTCACCGCACGTCATTACAACACGTTTGGGCTGGACAGACATTTACACTATTGTGATAGGAATAAGGGTTGTAGAATTTAAAGGAACTATACCAGCATTGAAGCGGAAGGAGAGTTAATAAATATTTAGGGGAAACAAATCCTCAGTGCATCCTCCCAAAATTCGAGTCTGGACCTCCTAGTCTCCGGCAACCTAGTCCAATGAGAGGGCGATGCATGATACTAATCACATTTTAATGAAATTAAATAGGAAAATAAACATATTCTGCCTAAACATTCTTAATGTAACGCATGTTGGTTGTGTATTGTTTAAAATACACCCTTTTTATATTTATAATGTTACCTTAGCTCGGCTCTGCGCAGTAAGTGGCTATAAAATATTCATATCTACGCTCCATTTTACATAGAAGTTGAAATTGATGGATGAACGATAGTTTTGTCCTTTGGTGCCTATGGTTGTAACTAGCTATAGGCCCTTCCCTTTCCAAATGAGTTGAATTGAATTAATTAACTTTATTTTTGGTGTATACAGAAATAATTGTTTATTGTAAGTATTTAAGAAATTCGCATGAACATTAGAACCAAATAATCTTAATTGTAACAAGATTAATATGACTCTTAATAATAAAGTGAGAAAACATACGAAACATAAGTTCTACTCATTATTAGACCCAAATCATCTAAAAGGTAACACGATTAATATGACTCTTAAGAATAAAGCAAATAAAGATACAAAACTAAGGCTTTCAATAATATTAGAACAAAATTATCTAAATGGTGGCAAAATTAATAAGACTACTAAGAATAAATCAAAAGAAAATATGAAAATAAAGTTCTCGACAATATTAGAACCAAATTATCTAAATGATGGCCCGATTAATAAGACTCTAAAAATCAAATCAAAAAGTATACACAACTTTGAGTTCTTCAAACTAATGTCAGCTCCTGTACAACTTTTTGAAAGTGAAACGTGGCCAATGACAAAGAAATATAAAAAATGGATGAAGAAACTTTATATAAAATTCTTGAGAAAAGTAAAAGGTTGTACGAGGTTGGAACTAAAACATCATTGTATAGGCCTGGAAGACATTGTTGTATATACCTAAGATTGATGAATATAGTAATAGGACCCCTTACACTATCAGCCAGACTGTCAGTATTAATAAAGTGATAATTAATACTGAAAGTCTGACTGGTCTGTAGGGGCAGTACTGATGGACAGACCTACGAAAATACTGTGTGATAAGAATTTTCTGATCACATCAATCTCAGTCCATCAGTCTTGCAAGTTGTACTGACAGTAAAACTGACCGTGTGCGAGTACTCGTCAATATTTCCTTCAGTCTCAGTAGCAAACATACACTGCCCACACCTTTTTACTATCATCGCATGTTGTTGCAAGGTGTATGCAGGAGCTGAGACTGATAAAAAAAGTAATGACATAAGACTGACCGTGTACGGCCTCGTTGTAAATACCGATGCATACTGTCAGTCAGATTGTCAATCTTAGGACTGACAGTCTGACTGATCGTGTAGGGGCCCTATAAGATTGGGAGGAAAATAATTAAAATTACAAAGAGTTTTTCAAATTTTGTGCACCAAGTTTGTTGCTAGCAAACAAATATATATTGGAAACAAGAATGGTTTAAGATTGGCCAATATCACGAAAATATTAAATTCTGCGTGTATTGAACTATTATTATTATTATTAGCACCGCGTCCTACTACCCGTTCGGGTTGTACGCACTTACGCTAATGTGTAATTGTAGGGGGATTGTGAGATGAAATGGAGGACCTACAGTTTAACGTGGAATCCGAACCACGGTGGAGGCTTGGCATTATTGAACTATTCCCAATGCCTGTGATAGGGAGATTAGAATAAAAATGGCGTTTCAAAAACTAACATGAAGATGATAAACTCAAACAAATCCTTGATTAGATAAACACCATTTTGAGGAAACTTCCAAGACATTGGAATAACGCTGGAGGTTTATCGTCTCTAACTGTTGTAACACAAACATGTTGCCTTAATTATTTGTTCATAGTAGCGTAAATGCGTTAAGGTTAAGAAATGTTGATATACTTGACTCTTAACTTGAAAAGTCACGCGCATATTGTTTTGATTACTTCAGACTCCTCTACTAGTAACAAGGGGAGGGGGGAGGGGTGGAATGGTTCCCGCGTTCTTAAGATAATTTACTACACTACGTAGAATTTATAGTGGGAGTGAAGGCTGGGCTCTCATGAATATTCTACTCTGTTATTTTCTAGGCTGCGTGAGTTCAGTTTGTTAAACATTATTCCGTTTGCAAATTCATTTTAAGGGGCAACGAAAAAGCATGCATGTCTTGAGATTAGTGTCTTATTAACTGAGTTATTAGGGTAAGTAGGTAAAAAACTTTGCAGATCGAGTTTGAAATATATTATTTTCAGCTCTGATCCCCGCCACTTTTTGGTACTTAGCTATTGATGGATCTTGGTTTTGAGTTGTGAAGTTGGGGTGGAGTGAAGAGTGCATAGTTAGGTTAATTCACTTTTAACAATATGCATAAAAAGGGTGTCATAGAATTTGTGTAAGTTCTTAGAGGAGGTGATTTGTAACTTTTACAGCATGTTCAATGTGTTTTTTTTAATCACCGCGTTTTACTACCTGCTTGTATTATACGCCTATGTAATAACTATTCCAATGTCTATGGGGTTAAGATGGTATAAGTGTACCCTCATTTGCATAGAGGGATACTGGAAAAACCTTTAGGAAAAATCAACCTCAGAGCACCCAACTGGGATCAAACCCGGATATACCCATCTTTAGCAGTCTGGTATATTCAAATATAAATATTTGCTATTTTGTAACATAACCGTTCAAATAAATTAAACATATTGTGACTCTTAAATGATATAAGAATAAGAACCCATGTGTTAACATTCCCTTATTTGTGTTTTAATTTGTTAATAGTCACACATTTTCAGACTTATATTAACTGTTGGGATTACTGGTGCTCACTTGGGAAGTTGGTTTTATCTCCATATAATTTTAAATTTGTAGTTTTTTTCCAAGTTGATGGATACTCTTTGCATGTGAGCACTTTTAAATTTTATATTTCTTTGAATATAGCTTTAAAACGTGTTATTTAAATTTTAAACTCTCATTTTTAGATTAATATGAGGGTTTTAAATGTGTTTGGCAACTTTAAAATATGTATTGTACCTTGATGATTTGTGTTAGATTTTTATTGAAAAACATTATTATATCATGCTAAATTATATATACACCTGTACAAGCTAATAGTGGTGGTATAAAAATACGATAATGAAAGTGCTATATTTATATTAAGTATTGTTGAAATTGGATAGAAACTATTTCTTTATTAAATCGTGAATATCCTTTGTTAACTAAAAGAGCATAGTAATAATATAGTAGTGAAGTCTTAAGTTAGTAATAACTGCATACTAAATTTTGCAAAATAAGTATAAAATCAATTGTTTATGTTTTCAAAATATTTAATTTTTCGTGGAAACATTTATTGTTTTAGATGTATTTTTAAGCTTATTTTAGGAAATTTTCTTTAATAATCTGGGGCACCAATTAAGTTAATACAAATATTCTAAGTTAAACTAGATCCTTTATGGTGGATTAAATATCCAAGCTATTATATTTATTAAATACGGTTATAGCCGCAATGAAATGTATTTTTTTTAAATTGAAAAGCAATACATGGACACAAGACTAAAGCTCAGCACCTTTAAATTTACACCAATGCTCTACCTTTGATTCATTTAAGAGTCATACCGTGCCCAGGATCATTCTTCACTCATATTTCAAGGCAGAGACTGTGATTGACGTGTGAAAATCGCCAGCAACATATGAGTAATCAATTAAGATATCGAGCTATCATAAAACGCAGCCACCTTAGACTCGGGAGAATTTAATGATGTCAATAGTACAATGACAACTGAACGAATACGCTTATTATGATGTATTATATAAACAAGCTATTCTGATATTTTTAGTAACATGTCTTAATATCCGTTCGCATTATACGCTTATATACTAATTACGCTAATGATTTTAGGGATGATAAAGGTTATAATTAGAGTAAGTGTAACTACATTTTCGTGAAAATAGAGTGAAAAACTATTTTGGTAGAAAATCTCAGTACAACCAACCAAGATTCGAAACTTGATCCCCACATCATCGGCAGTCTAGTCTACTGGCCTTAAGCCATGTGTCCACTGAAGCGGGTTATTATGGTTGTTAAATACAGTTATAGCTACATATAACTATCACATTTTTTAAATAGAAAAATGATTCTTGGAAACGGGAGTCCAACACGGTACCTTTGTCTTAGTATCCAAATGCTCTAATCAGTAAGCTACCCGGTAGTCGTCCTGTGCCTAGGATCATTCTTCCCACATATATTACTTTGGCAGGGTAACATATAGCTAAAATAGTTAACAAACTAACATATATATATACTCTTGTCTCCAAATTGGTTGGTCTATCTTTATTTTTCGTGCACTGAGTCTGGCTAGCCATCCCATGTTTCTGCCTGTTTAGACTGATGAGTAAGAGATGAGATAGGTAGAAGTTAAAAATAATGTACCCATACTATCACGGAGGAGAGTTGACAGATATTTAGGTAAAACTACCTTAATTGCAAACTGTCGAGATTCAAATACAAATACCCCCGTCACTGACAAACCAGAAAATACTATTTTAATTAATTAGCCCCGATGTTCAGCGATGCAGATATGGATACAGTTAAAAAAATAATAGGAAGACTTGGAAGTTTCCTGATGAGTGACAATTAGTACGCAAAGTTTGCTTGAGATTCATAGAATAGTTTAAAATATATGCCACACACACACACACACACACACACACACACACACACACACACACACACACACACTGAAACTGTCGACATACTAGTCAACATACTACGACGGAGGAAAAAGACTAATGCTTTCTATATTTTAGTAAAATTAATAATTATAATAATAAAAATAGCAATAATACTTAGCACCACATCTCACTACCCGTTCGGTTTATACGCTTAGGTATTAATTAATGGGCTAGGAATTGGTAAGGTATTATAGAGGAAGTGAACCCACATTTGAGTGGAGGGAGAGTGGAAATACATTTAGGAAAACCGCCCGCAGTTTACCCAAGTGCGATTCGAACCTCGATGTCCAAATCCTAGGCAGTCTAGCTTAACATGAAACTAGCGCGTTATATAACTACGCAACTGAAGCGCGTTATTCGTCTATGACGAATATTTCCTTTTGTTGCACCCCTATTTCCCAAAAAGTGTACTAACTTTCCATCTCTCTTTCAGCACGTGCAGGTTGTCTGTATGTACGTATTTTTGTGCACTTAGGCAGCCTAAATAGTGTGGTGGTCTTCTAGAAAATGTGAAAGAAAAAAGTTTTTGATTTTATTTTTACATGTTCATCTTTAAATTTTTACGTATAACCTTTCACTGGACATTTTAATTTTTATATTATATATATATATATATATATATATATACATATGTAGCAATAGCATTGATAGCTAATGTTACATTATTGCTAACTGCCCCAAATAATCAATACACATAGACATCCTGCAATATCAAGCATTTATAACACCTTACTATATCTAAAATATGTGCTTTACTAATTCATTGTATCTTCTGGCTTAGAACGAGTTCCACAAAATACTAGCTAGCACCAAATTATATGATGAAGAAAAACTGACAAAGCTATGAAAGGGATATAGACGAGTCGCTTCAATGAGGTGATCTAAAGCTACACTGATTGGCTTTTCCGGCCGACCGATGGACCTCACGTGAGCTTAACTGCCACCTAACCAGCTTTCCTGTCTACGTGTCTAGAAGACGTGTCAAGATTATGACGGTTGTTAACAAAATATTCATGTTGCTAGCACGTTTTCGCAAAGTGGTGTTATACTTTTAATATGAAGATTTCCCTCCTTATTTCCATCAACTAGATTTATATAATGCTGATACTCAGCTAACATAGTTGACTATTAATTCCGACACAACCACGAGGTCCTGGTCTGGACTTGGATATAATCGCTCCAGAATGTTAAAATATAAACTTTGCATATTTTATTAAATATTTAATTATAATCGACCTATAATGGGTTAGAGTGTTTGAACACTTAGTTAATTATATGATTAAAATATTTCAGTATAGGCGTCAGTAATTTCTCACTAAAAAAATTATTTTGAAATGTAAAATTGTTTTATGGAACATTTAATGTTTCCTTTTGACGCTTGAGCACTAATCTCATTGTAAAATTTAGACTTATTAGTAGGAGCCATTCTTTCTTTTTCTTTCTTGGAATATTTGGTTTAAATATAAATTTTATTTCACTTGTTACCAATAATAAAATAAACTTGAAAATTTGATAATGTTTAATTTATAGATAAAATATTGTAAACGTATTTTTTGAAGAAAATATAAATGTAATTTATTATTGTTGGTTTATGAGTTATATAATTTAACAATTCCGATTCATTTAGTGAGAAATTACCAGTATTCTAATGTAATATTGCTTTGTTTTCTATTATAATGTTAAATATTAGAAAGTAAAAATCTTTTCGATTACTTCTAATTTTTTGGAAGTAAGAGTCCCACAGAAGAGTAAGTTATGTCGGGAAGTCAAACCTTTGTGTAATTTTATTTAATCATATTTGGTATTTAAATTAAATTTAATCTTAAAATTATTTGTTTAGTCGGGGTTTAAACTCTTTGATATTCCAATAATGGAAATACCTTATACCTCTATATTTTAAGCTCTTTATTGTTAAAGTAAGGTTTCAAGAGTTAATGGTTTGACCTTTTTGTTTAATCGGGAAATAAGCTCTTTGATATTCCAATAATGTAAATATCTTATACCTTTATATTTAAAGCTCTTTATTAATATAGTAAGGTTTCAAAATTTAAATTATTTAATCTGTTTGTCTAGTCTGAAGTCACAAGAGCGATTCAGCCGCTTTATTAACCAATTAGAAGAGCTCATTAAGTTCTTTATTATTATATTAACGATTTTTGATTATTAATGGGTCCCTTCCAGACTAATTCATATAAATAAATAATTAATCATATAACTCTTTTGTTTCAAATATAATCTTCTTCAAGGACTATTATTACTTTAAGATTGTGAAATATATCCTCGAATACACTGCGAAAGCGCAGTCTCTGCCATATTTATATGTTTTTAAATACTTTCCAGTTTGCCTTGTGAGGCCATGAATTTTTTATTTACCTCTGTTGTTTTACCTTGAATAAATAATTCAATTTTTTCTTAAACTTGCAAATTTTCCTATCTGTGTTCAATTAAATTCCTTATAGATTCCGCCCACCCTCTTCCCAGCTATTTTGGCCTCTAGCGGTTAGAGATAAAGGTGGTTAATGGTATATATATATATATATATATATATAAATCTTAAACTGTAATACATAATTGGCTGTTGAATAGAATAAATATATTTAATGTCTATGTAATTATCTTATAGGTGTCAATGTGACATACAATATTGACAGGAAATTATAGATATAGAGTTCATACGGCATGCATTCAGCGTTCTTACAGGAATCCCCCTTTCCCAAGACCTCTGGCCTTGACTTTCAATTCACAATGAATACTAATTTCAAACACTTAATACACCAAGGACTCTCGCAGCTACCTCTTGGAGTGAGAATCAATGTACCTACTTCAATGATACACCAGTAACTAGTATAAACCATACAAATGACATGGGAACTAAAGTACCACTCACAAAGAATAATGGTACAAATCAATTTTAAAATGGTTTAGTATTACTTTAGTATCATAAAAACTTTAATCACAAACTACCCATGGTATTCCTTCCTAATATTTAATTTAAACTTGCATTTGAACAATAAAAAATAAAACAAATAGTAGTTAAATAAAATTATATATTAAAGTTTACCAATTTAAATTTCATACAACCGAATTAAAATGTTTAAATTAATTTAAAAAAAAAGTGTAATCTGAAGTTTCCAAGTAATAAAAGTAATTATAAAAAAAATATCTCTCTATCTAGGATGTATTCACTTCAATCTATTTTACTGTTGACAGATTTATGTATTTTATAGTAATAAAATTTATATATTTTGTTAAAAAAAATCTTTTGGTAATGCCCTATTATTTTTCTCCTTTAACGATATGGGATGCCTTCAAATGGCAAATTTTTTTATCGCATGAATAATTGTTTGGATGAATCAATGTTTATATCTCATCAATTCTTAAAAAATCCTCCATCTTATACAAAAATATATGGCTCAGATAACATGTAAGTTCTGGCCTTGCTTGATGATAACTTTTCACAAATTATATCTTCAAATGGAACATGCCTGTTTTCAATAGCACTGGACACAATCCACACTAAAAATTACCATGTATTTCAGGGTTTTAAAATACTTGGCATAGGATTACTTCCTAACTATTTTACAAAAAAAATATACAAATATTAAAACCTAAATTTATTTTTAGAATATTATAAATTAACATTTAGAAGGTGTTATATTAAAGTATATATATATATATATATAAAATCTTAAAAAAACCTCGCGATGTATAACAATGCAATTTATCGTAAGTAGCAACACTGAAATAACCACAAACTAAAAAATAGAATATAAAATATATTCCAAGAAACATCACAATATTTACAGGTAACATATATTAAGATTGAAAATTAAATAAGTGCCATACAAAAGCGCCGCGCGAGATGCTAGCTTATCTAAACTATAGTTAGTCAATCTTGCATAGACTAGATAGCGTTTCAAGGCTAACATAGAAAATAATCTATTTCTACCGAAAAAAACAGTTCCGAAAATCAGCCAACGCAACTGAGAAGCACCACCAAACGGGATTGGAAACAAAAATCGATTCACTTCTAAAATATTAAATACGACCACAAATTTCAAATACATCTTGCGACAGATTATTGCTATCAAAACAGGTAGATCATTAAAATATATGTCCTTATAAAATCTCTTCATTCATAATTAAAAACACTGTTAGCTACTACAGAAATAAACATTATCAGTAACACTTAAAATTCACCAAAATAATAGCGGTCATCTGCTAAGAAAAACACCTGTTATATTTGATTGATTAATAAATTATAATAAAAGCAAGTGAGCATCTTAAAAAATATCACAATAGTTAGATCTACTTTATATATATTTCAAATTTAACATCTAAAATTATTTTTGTCCGGTGTCTGTGCGGGATTAATATAGGCATATACACATAAACATTGAGGGTACCTGAACAATAAACACAAAAAGTTATTTTCAAGAAAGAGACTATGAAAATTAAATAGACCATATGGCACATTTAAATATTATATCTATATAAGTATAAAAGTTCCCTGAATATTAAAATAAAGCTTACAAATTGTTTTTATTTGAAAAGGGTTGTAATACCTCATTGATAAATGGTTTTGTAATAGTTAATTTTCTTCAAATTTAATATTTATGAAATAATATGCATTTTTCACAAAAATATACCCTATTAATATTGATTTAAATAGAAATTTAAGCCCAAGCTATACTATAATTATTATTTATCTCATAAACTAAACATAATAAGCTTAAAGCAACAAAGACAAAAAAACTTACCAGTGGGCTCACGGACTAAATGTCAAACTCATTTAGTTTGTGTTGCCAGTGATAAGGTCAGAGTTTAAATACCGGAATGTTGTACAGTAAATGTATTTTTTTATAGTTTCCCAAGATTTCGAGTTTTTACAAGAAACTATGGGTACATTTTCACTACACACACACACACACACACACACACACACACACATATATATATATATGTATATATATATATATATATATATATAAATACATTTTAGTCAGACCATTGCTAGTTACTACAACCTACATATATATAGGTTATAGTAACTAGCGTTGGTCTGACTGAAATTTTTCAAGAATTATTGCTGCTTGAAAACCATAAACGTATGTGTATTTCACTTATCTAGTTTTTCTTCTGTACCAAAGTGGCTGTGCTTCCCCAACTCTATAAAAAAAAGCGGTAAGTACTAAAGCAAGCAGCTTTGTCCTCCTTCTGAAAGACCTCGACAGTAATTAGTAAAAGGGAATACGGTAAAAAACAAAAACTTATACAGGATGTTTCGGTGAAAGCGTGCAAAATTTAAATATGACATAAGGGATGCTCTACCGAACATTTTGAGATAAGAAACTTGTGGCCTGCGATGCCAGCTAAGAGGGATATGGGCCTAAACATGTGGGGGAGAGCCTGAAGGCTATTTTGTATGGGGATATCTTAAATCACTTGAGTACGAGATCCCAGTGGACACAGACTTGGAATTTGTTGCCAGGATTGTCGTTGCCAGCGATGTGATTCGCAACACACATGGGATATTTGAACGGGTGCGGCAGAATCTCGTACATCGATGTCATGCTTGTATTAGGGTTGGTGGCCGTCATTTTGAGAAACTGTTTTGAGGTACGAAATGTTTGGTTTCCTCCGGTTGGTCAATGATATGATATTCTGTACAGTACTACCTGTACGTAATGTTACAACTAAATGTAAATGAATTACATGTAATGATTAGCTGTAAATAAACCGGACATCAGTAACAGTGTTAGGCATGTTTAGGCTCATATCCCACTTAGCTGGATTCACAGACCCACGCGTTCCCCAACTCAAAATGTTCGGTAGAGCATCCCATATGACCTGTTTAGTTTTTGCACAATTTCACTGAAACATCCCGTGTATATCTGTGGTGTATAACAGTATTTGAAATGTGATTTTTCTTTTAAGTCATGTGAAGGCCTCATAGAAAATCATTATCAATAGGATTGTTAGTAGACTGTTTTTTCCACCGAATTTCAGTAACTGTTCGGCTTATACGTAAGTATTAATTACAATGATGAGATAGTGATAAGATAGATTTACTTTTAGAAGAAATGTACTCACATTTGCGTAGAGGGAAAGAGGAAACCCATTTAGGAATAAACCCCTCAATATATCCGACTGGAATACGAACCCGATATCCCCATAGCCATCAATCCAGTCCAACACTAGAGTGACTTGTTATACCATGCGACAACCGATGAGGGATTAAATAATAATCGTATTTAAACATATAATCTATAAAAAAATAATTTGTAACAACTGTATTTCGACTTCTAAAGTATAGCTCATTTTCCGAATGCCTTTAAGTGTTTAAGAGTCCTGACTATATTCTTTTAGATCCAAGAAATGCTTAGTGAAATAACAAAAATATGATATTGTCAATTCTAAAAAAAAATAGACCAAATTTAATATGTTGATCGTGCTCTAATTTGTGAAAGTTGATCTTTATATAAGTAAGCACATATTAAGTTATTAATTTCTAAATTTACCTTGGGAACAATTTTCCAGACAATTCTTGCAAACAAAAATAATTTAAAAACTATATTTTTTAATAATTATTATTTGTAAAAAGCATAATTTTAATATTTACTTTTCCTCATAAACTTTTAAAATAAAAAACTATTATTATTAAAATGAGCTTAAATAATAGATATTAAATTATTTCATGTGTTCAATAACCTACATATATTGTTCCAACATTCTTGGATAAAACACTATGCTTAGTTAATGAGTATTCATTTGAATTTACATAATATATACTGAACAAGAATCTACCATCTAAACTGTAACTTAAATATTTCCTGTACTAAGTGCTGACCTATCATGTGTCTAATTTACACATGACACACTTCTTACGTATCTCTGCTAGATTCTAATCACTTTAAAATAGCTGTGGTAGTGACTCAGAAGCTAACTGATGGAATTTTGATTCATTTTCTAAATTAGAAATTTAATATGTAGCCTACAGGTTATTAAATACTCGTATGCATTAAGATAATCAAGAAACCATATAATCAAGAGGAAAAAGGTATTAGTATCACCTAAATTTAATTTTCTGATGATGGGAAAGACAGGTTCAAATCCCGGTCGAGGGTATCAAGTTGGTATTTCCTACCCCGACATTCTTACCATTTTTTTACATCCATTACTGTTTCCAGCTTATTGCTTTGGTCAGTTTTTTTTATTTATTCACGTCATATATTTTCCACTACCAGCTGACCAGGCCTGTCGTAGCTTAATATACCTTATAAACTATATTAAGATTAGCACATACACACCATCCAGTCCCCGGCCGTTAATTTATCAATCTGAAAGAGTAAGCCCATATTTTCATCAATGATAAATTTTCGGTCATTCCGGCAATCAAACCAGATACCTTTATCTCAGTAGGCAGATACGCCACCAACTGAGAAAAAGTGTTGGATCCATATTCCTACCAACTTAGTGTAAATATAAGGGTAGCCCGAACAGGAGTAGAACGGGCATACAATTAAAATAAATCATGTTAGAGGTTATCTAAAATTGATAAAATATAAATATATATATATCAGCTTAATTTATTTTTAAAATTATTGTTATGTTTGACTCCAAGGTTATTAATGACTTAGTTTAAAAGTTAAGGATAAGGAAAATAATTTAGAGGAAATGCACCTGCATTAATCCCTAAGCAACTGTGATAGTTAAATTTAATTTTCATCTTGCGAAGTTATGTTAGTTGGCTTTTGGTGTTTCTTGATTGTATGAAAAATATTACTTATTTAAAACAAGTGAAATATTTACAGAATAACTATAATTGGCACTAGCGAACAGATAAATTAATAAATATATATAATCAGAAAATGTTTTAAAAGAAACTATTTTAGTATCATAATTATTAGCTTTATTATAAATTAAGAGATAAAATGACCCAGTCATTAGATTAAAAAATTTTAAGCTTCTCTTTCAGTTGTGTAATGAACCATATCAACACAATGGTTAAAACCTTTTTAAAATAAGTCTTTCAATGATGACATATTATACTTTGTTACCAGTTTATTATTAGAGTTATTTGGCATTCTCTTACCAAACAAAAAGTATTCTATAGTATCTAAGCCAAACTAACGGTGAACCAGCTCTGTGAAAAACTAGTTTTCTAGTAACATATTAATTATCTTGAGATATTAAGAATACAAACACAAATTTAAAATATAATATTTAATTTAAGGGTACTAAATTTACATATTTTTATCGTCTGTCTGTTTATACGTTCGTGTTATACTGATATTAACAACACTAACTTTGCTGGAAAGAGTAAGGTATAAATTTAGAGAAAATATACTCAAGTTTTCGTGGAAGGGAAGCGGAAACATATTTAGGAAAATACACCCTTAGTACAGTTGTCCAAGAATCGGTCACCAAAATCACCATCCTCAGAAAACCAAGCTAAATGAGCTTCACATTTGAATCAAGTGCCCACCAGCGTGGGCTAAATTGACCTTAAATAAGTCAACGTTGATGCTATATTTCACACTTGACACCTGCAAAACATAGATCTATAACCTGGCTTTTGAACACATGAAATTAGTATTTTAAACTGTCATATGAGTGTCAATAAATAGGGGGCCGAACATTTTTTTGACGTAAATAAGAAACATACAGGCTCACATTACACGACAGTATTAATATTAAAACACAACCCTAAAAATATAACTACACAACATTTTACAAAATTTAAAATATTACAAACACTATCTCAAATAACACATAAACCTAAACAAACAAATATATATATATATAATTTCCATCATATTTAAATATTAATATAATTTAATACAATTCTAAATACATTCAATTTAATTACGTACCACAATAAAATTAAATGGTAAGACATATTAAAACAAACCTTCTCATATTGTGTATTATCGCTTCGAAGATGATTAAAAAAAATACGCTTTGAGTAAACTACCCTCAAGTATGATTTCCTTATAATAACAAATACACACGCTTGTTAATCAAAACAATCGCTCTTGATGTATTCATTTTAAACCAAACTGTTCAAATCTATTAATAAAAATCAAATTTTCAACAATAAAATATTTGTAAACTACCCTAAATTAATTTATTTGTAAAAATATAAACGTATTATTATTAATTGTATCATGACATTTATTTCTAGATTCCTATTTTGAATTCGATCTCTGACAATTTAAAATTTTTCCTTTTTATATAATTTGACGTTAGTAAACTACCCTTAAGTTAATTCATTTTAGATAAATAAATATGTATTATTATTGATATCGTAAGAGAGTAATTTTTTATATATCATTTATTTCAGATGTTTAATGTTCAAGTTATGAGCCAACAGTTGATATTAGCACACAAATAATAGATTAATTAAATCTATATCAGACACAAAATTCGGTTCTGGCTGTCAATTAGGCATTGTGAAAGGTTAAGCCCACACTTTAACACTGATAAATATTTCTGCCATACCGAGAATCGAAGCCAGGGACACTTAGTTCAGTAAACATACACGCTAACAACTAGGCTAAGATATCGATTTTAGAATAGTCCTCCGATACCAATTTTGAATCAAATCGGTAAAGTTTTTTTTAAATAAAATTTTACCAAAATCAAAGATTAGTAAACTATTAAATTATTTTTTAAAAACATATCCATATACATATTTATAATACAAGCAACAAAACATTCATACATTTTATGAACCAAATCGCTAAATCCATTTTTAAAATATGTCAGATATTTAAAAATCAGTTAAACGTAGACTACCCATAAATTAGTTTTCACCCCAAAAATACTATAGTTGTTATTAGTCATAATCCACAATCTCTAGATATACATTTTTAACAAAATCAGTAGAGATATTTTTGAAAGATTTATCATTTTCAATTTCTGAAATATATAATTTTCAAAAATTTCCCCACAGTAAACTATCCTTTAACAAATGTTTGACAAAATACCAACCAATTTTATAGTGCTATATGTCATGTCAATCAAATCCTATGTATGCATTGCAAACAAAAGCGTTAGAACTGTTTTCAAAAATTTTGTAATTAAAAAATTACTCATTAGTAAACTAAACTTAATGTTAGGGTAAACAAAACAGTTTCGTGGTCTAGCCTTATAATATCTAAATATCATATTTGAACGAAATCCTGGTTTGGAGCTGTGGTCAGTGACGAGTTGACAGACAAACTAAACATATTGATAGACAAAATTATAAAATCAAATTTTTTGGGTTCGTGTTCACATAAATGTCAAGATTTGCCATAATCTCAAGATAATTTTTTTTACGATCAAAATACTTTCGCTTGATTTAAGAAAGTTAATATATAAATATACATCAATCTATGAAGATCAATATAACTACACCTAGTTTAAAAAAATTATTATAGTTAAACTTTAGTATTATTACACCCCCTTATAAAATTCAATATAATTAAATCTTTTCGTAAAAGTTATTATAATTAAATCTCATAAAAAATTAGCTATACACATTTCTTAAATCAATATTTAGGCTTACACACGCCTATCAAACCTTCCTTGTTTAAAGTTGAATATTATTACGACAATAATTGCATAGTAAGCAGTATTTTTCCTCTTGTGAGGTGCTCTCATTGCCTTGATAGGCCTGCCTAGCGTGTATAGAATGTCAACAATGACAATAATGCAATGTTTCACGGCTGGCTGCTCACACTAATTAAAGAACGTAAGGTAGAAATATGACGCACGCATCGTAACGAGTGGCTTGGTACATTGGCGCTTAAAAAAAAACCCACACACAAACAAGTCCAATGCGATGAGATGTCAGATGGTGGAAAAATGAGGTTCTAGGCCAGACTACGTTTTGTTGATAAGCTTGTAATTAACGAGAGGGTGTCGGAAGGAATCCTTGAGTGATTAAATTAATTTATTAGAAAGGGTAGCTCATATATATATATAATTTTATAAAATTGTAGAAAATATATTTAAGAAATTTTACTAGCTGAAGTTATATTATTTAAAAACTAAGTTTATACGACGGTTGCTGCAGTTACATATTGATACCAAGTTTTAAAATAACTATACACATGCTAATCGACCTATTTTGGTTTTTGAGTTTATAGTTACAAACTACAGCCGAACTACAGTCTACAGCCGAATCCAAAAGCATTACTTTGAAAATGGTTGTATTTTTCGAACTTATTTACATTTTTCTCGTTACGGTAGTTTTTTTATTACAAGATCTAATAATGTGCTGACAGTTACGTCATCATCAGTTTGTAATTGATTCAAACGGTGTTCTTAAAGTAAATGTTGATAATAACTATCATGCAAATATAAATATGGTACGATATTTTACTCATTTCCAGTATATAAAAAAATTTCAATAGTATTATGTATCTATATCAAAAGAATAAGTGGGATATTTGATTCAATTATCATATTTATTGTTTTTCTGTACTAAAAGGTTTAGTTTTTGTCTCTAAGCCCTTAAAACATTTTACATTTTCCTTCCCCCTAGGGTAAAAAAAAGTATTGTGATCGTAAAAATAATCGATTCAGTGATTTTGATTGATACAGAAATGTCATGACTCACTGAACCTGAAAAAATTGTTTTCGTGATGGCGTTTGTCTGTCTATATCTCAGCCTAGAGCCAATACCATTTTAGGATTCTGGTCAAATACTTCGTGTCTAGAGCTTTCATAAGGTTCTCCCGAGGTATAATTGAAATTGATATACAACCCTAAAGTTAAGGGTAGCATACTTAAGGACAAAAGAAAAATAGATTGATTTTCTCGAGATTTTCTTTTACTATTTTGATTAAAATTGGTATATAGGCACTATTTATCAGTAAAAACCAAATTTCACTTCTCATTTTTCCATTAAAACAGCTTAGAGTAGTGGTATTTAACACTCCCTTTTGTTTCGCGTCCCCCCAAATATAGCTTTACTTCAAATTCTTACTCTCAAAGTTGTTGGTGAACATTTAAAGCTATACAATACATTATACAATCTACATCTAAAATAGATTACATCCAAAATAATGTCACAAATAAAAATCTTTGGATCATAAGTATATATACATATATATTTAAATTTTTACGTACCCCCTAAGATGTTCTCACATACCCCGGGGTGTATACGCACCCGAAGTTGAATACCACATATACAATTGATACTTTACATGATAGGATATCTCCAAATTTGATCATATCTCCGCAAATTTTTGAGATATGAAATATCTCAACATTTAAATGTTGTAGAAACATTTAAATTAAAAACTTTTAACTGAAATATATTTTCATAAAATCAATATCCTCATAGCTATTGGCAAATCTATTCCTTTAATTGAGTTCTGGAAAAGCAGAAGTTGATTGTAATGCTCTTTGGTAAACACAGATGTTACTTTTTAATTTATCTCAACACTTAGAATTTATTGTGACCGTCAAATAATTAAAACTCAATATTTTGATAAATGTCAACATTTCATGACCACCTGAAATCGAAGAAGCTGTTCATTTGATGTTTTTTTTTTGTATCTTGCACTAGAGCCCAAACCATTTAACCCATCGGGCTAAAACTTGGTATCTAGGGCTTTCTATGAGCTCTCCCACACGAACTTGGAATTAGATATCAAACCTAAATTCAAAGGTAGTTAACTGAAGGGCAAAAATACTTAAAAACATAAATTTTCTCACAATCCGCTCTGACGATTTTGATTAAATTTTGTATATAAATACATTTTAAGATTACAAATAAAATAGGGGCTTTCATTTTTCTTTAAAAATGAATGTTAGAGTACATAAGCAAACATTTCCAATTTTGTTATATATCCGTAACTAATTGAGATACAAAATAATTTAATACCGTATTATTATTAGAACCACGTCTTACTACCCGTTCGGGTTATACGCTCTTACGCTAATGTGTAAAGGTAGGGTGATTGTGAGAGGAAATTGAGGACCTACAGCTTAACGTGGAATCCGAACCACAATGGAGGCCTGTCATTCCCCACATTCACAAGTTGTGTGTCTTGTAAGAGGTGAATGAAGGGTTTGGTAATCAGATAAATTGTTGCCGAGACCAAGGATTGAGCCCCGGACTCGAGCACAGAAATCCGACAACTTACGCCTACACCACCAGGTCACCTTTAATATTGTAAAGATTTAATATTATTAAAAACGCTTCAGTTTATAATGTATTTTTATAAAACCAATATTTTCTGGGCTCAAAGCCAATATATATTTTTTATGGAGTATGCTTAGAAAATATGAGATTGATTGTTGTGTTCTTTAGTGGACAGAGATGCTCCTCTTATCTCAACGTTTCTTTAACAATGTATATTATTTCATGTAGCCTATACGCTTTGGTGAAATATTATAATTTTTTTCTATTATGTTCATGCAAATAATATTTTACGAGTTTTAAGTAAATGTTATCAATTTTAGATAAAGGTGCGAGAAAGTTTGGTGCACCGGATGTTTTATTTAATAATCAAGTAATAATTGTTAAAATATGTTAAGTTGTGATATAAATTTTATCACACATAATATAAAATGAGTAGGAATGACAATAAAATTATATTAATAATGAAAATTAGTTTCTAGTTATGTGTCTAGCTCTTTTCTGTACCAAGCCACAGGAAATTGAAATCATGCTAAAGAATCAGGGATTTAATTTTGACCTTAATAAGAGGCATACATAAGTCATAAGTGATTGTTTATTTAGATAGCGATCCGATACTGGCGTCTAAGTACTCATATGAGTAAAAATGTTGAAAACTATTATAGAAAAAATAACTTTGGTGTCGTAAGGAGAATATAGATATATTAGTAGATTATTGATACTTTTTCTTTATACAAGTCCTCTATATCATAAATACATAGGGTTTTGAAATGTGGTTGTGGAGAAGGTGGAATGGGTGGACAGGGTGATGAATGAGGAAGTGTTGAGGGGGTATGAGAGGAAAGGAGCTTGATAAGGATGATAATGGAGAGAAAAACGTCTTGGTTGGGCAACACACTACGTAGGGTTTGTTGAGTGAAGAAGATAATTGAGGGGAGGAGAGAGGGAGGAAGAGGAAGAAGACGGTTTGGAATGCTAACATATATCAGGAAAGGAAGAAGCTACAAAAGTATGAAATAAGATGCTCAGGACCAAATAAAATGGAATATGTCCGGTTTATCCCTGTCTCAAGACAGATTCATAGGGCCAGTTTCATAGTCAAATTTAGTACGCCTCCAGTGCGGCGCTACACTAAGTTCATGCCGACACCTACCTAGACCAGAATGGAATGGGCCAGTTTCCTATGCGAGAACGGCCCATTCCATTCGAGTTTAGGTAGGTATCGGCATGAAATTAGTGTAGCGCCGCACTTGAGGCGTACTAAATTTGACAATGAAACTGGCCCATAGAAAAAGAAGCTATACATTTAATTTATAATTAAATTATAACACCGCGTCTTACTAACCATTCGGGTTATACGATTGATTACTAAGATCGCTAATGGATTAGGAATTGGGAAGGTTAAATTTAGAGGAAGTGAACCCACATTTGTGTGGAGGGAGAGTGGAAAACCATTTAGGGAAAACTACCCCCAATTCATCCAACCGAGATGTGAACCTCGATATCCTCGTCCTCTGCAGTCTAGTCTACTGCGAGAGTAGCGCGTTTGCTAACTACTCCACAGAGGCGAGTAAGAAGATATACAATTCATAAACTAACATAATAATAATATTAATAACAACTTAAACAACTTTTTATAAATAAGTAGCAGATTAGGTCTAGAAAACTGAGTTTAACGGACGGAAGAGTTCATTGTGCTGACCACATGACAACCTTTATCTGCAAATGTTGGCACTATCCTCGAAGACATGCAGCGGACGCTCGGTCGGTATAGCTCAATTACGTGCTTACGTAATGGAGTTTTTTTTATTGTTTAGAAAAAATCTAATTGTAAACCTGTCCAGGACAGGTTAATCAGAGACATACTATCGAACCATACTCACGGATGAGAGTGGCGAATTGACTTTAAATAAGTGAGAAAAGTGACAAGAAGCCGCAATAGATTAATTAAAATTGACTTAAAAGGCGATAAAAAGTGACAAAGTGACGATAATATCCCAATATAAATCATTTATATGTACTTTCTTTCTCCCCCTACCAAAAATACCTGTTAAAACCTAGGTTTAACTTAACTTTAATAAAATTATCAAAATAATTTTAAAAACATATGTAATATTTGCTTTTATCCTGGATATGGCCTACAAACAATGGTTAGCAATATTTTATTTTGAAAAGAGTTACCAAATACAACAAAATCATATTTTAGGTTTTGTGTTAAATATTATTATTATTATTATTATTATTATTATTATTATTATTATTATTATTATTATTAGCACCACGTCTTACTACCCGTTCGGGTTATACGCACTTACGCTAATGTGTAATGGTAGGGTGATTGTGAGATGAAATGAAATACCTACAGTTTAACGTGGAATCCGAACTACGGTGGAGGCCTGGCCTTCCCCACATTCACAAGATGTCTTGTCAGAGGCGAAGGAAGGGTTTGGTAATCAGATAAATCTGTGCCGGGACTGAAGATTGAACCACGGCCGCCAGCACAGAAGTCTGACACCTTACCCCTAGACCGCCAGGTCACCTTAGTGTTAAATAATGAAGTTATTAAAGATGTTTTGCATTGTTCAATTCTCTTTCGAAGATGGGCTTCCTCTCTTCTGGTAATTTCTTCCTCTTTTCGTAATTGGAAAACACCTGCTAACACAAAATGGACAAGTTCTGTTCCCTCAAGATTCTTCTCCTTTCAAATCCCTATGTAACCTTTCATTTATTTCTGTGAACAATTACAGTTTTGCATTTTTCTTTCCAAGATTTTGCTTCTCTTTTAGTCCATCCTCAAGTTTCAAAATTTATACCTTTCCTTTTGTGATGGTTCTTAAATTTTCTTCTTTTCTTCTTTCAATGCAATAATTTTCTTTCCATATAGTCAATTTTTCTTTTATTTTCCTCCGGGTAGTTTTGATTGTTTTTGTGGGCACCTTGGGCAAGAGTTAATAACTGTATTGTAATGGGCACTAGCTCTGGTTAGTTACTATACAGTTTTGATGCATCTTTTTAGTTAGATATGCACTTAATATATGTTATTACATTTGAGATCGAACTTCTGTGAGGACTCTATTTGAGGAGGAAAACCTTCTTTCAAAATCTACATTTCCTTGGGAAAGAAATAGGGAAGCTTGTACAACTTTACATATAATTTGATATTTTAAGTTTTCATCTGTATTATACAATGTGAATAAATGGCTCCAAAATTCATCTACTCTAACACTTCCTTCAATTTAATGAATTTTGTCCCCAAGCTGTAAAAGCTTTCACTCATCAATCAACCTATCTTCAGAAAAATTAAATAGTTGACAATAGTTCAATTATATACAGTTAGATATTCCTGGCACCACAAACACTTATCCTCTCGAAACTTTACTTCTGTTAAAAAATGAAACGCGACAAAAAATTGCTGAACATAAATACAGGTTTGGATCATTTCAAAACAAACCTGTGTTGTGAACATTCTTGTTTAAAACATAAATAATTAATAATAACATTATCTTTTCTTAGCACTGTATCTTACTAACCGTCCAAGTTATTTGCTTCTGTACTAATTACACTTATGGGTTAGTGATGAGAAAGGTTTAATTTTGAGGAAGTGTGCCCAAATTTGCATTATGAGGGATAGTGGCAAACCGTTCAGGAAAAACACCTTTAGTGCACACAACTGAGATCAAACTCCAATATCCTCGTTCCCGGGAGTCTCGACTATTTTTAGAGCAGCCCCTTAGATCATACGGCCACCAAAGCAATAAGCAGCAATCAGTACTGTAATATCGAGGAAAACCATTAGTAGTCTATATGTTTTTAATATAACCCCTTAGTTTCTCAAAACTGAGCTTTATTTAAATTATGGCAGCAAAAATCAACAACCAAAACTAACAAGATATTAGGTTTTATACTACATTCGATGGTTCTGAATAAAATTACTAAATAATGGACTTCCTTATTATTATTTAGCACCGCGTCTTACTACCCTTTCGGGTTTTACGCTTTAGGTACTAATTACGTTAATGGATTAGGAATAAGGAAGGTTAAATTAGAGGAAGTGAATCCGCATTTGCGTGGAGAGTGGGAAACCATTTAGGAACCCC
>CABEEJ010000912.1:123379-143839 GCA_901482245.1 Timema douglasi | reverse complement strand
CCCCCCCCCAGTTCACCTGGCCGAGATTCGAACCTCGATCTCCCCGTCCTCAGCAGTCGAGCTCAACACGAATAGCGCGTTAGCCAACTACGCCACCGAGGCGGGTGATTTCCTTATTGAAAACCGTAAATCTAGTAATTAAAAAAAAAAAAATACTAAAAGTTAGAGTTTTTTTTAAAAAAAAAGGTGACTTTAATTTCCTAACAAAAAGAAAAGTGACTAAAAGTGAGAAAAGTGACCCACTAGCATCACTGCATACTATACCTAGCCTTCAATTAGTGAACGCCTAAAACTTTAGATTTTACCTTGTATTTAACAACATGTAAACAAATTATTAATAAATTTCTAATGGATTATGTCCATAAAAATATATGTGTTAAAGAAGAAAGAACTAAAAGATAATGTATATATATATTTATATTTTGTATACTGTTTGAATGGTGTTATATAATTTCCCCATCTTTTGCATTTCCATCTTCCGGATGGATATATGCCATACGTCATTATAAATGTGCTAGTTTTGATATTGATTTAGGTAGGCCCTATTTTTAAAGTGCATTTTAAGAATCGACACATCACACTAGAATTTTTATGAGCGAGATCGAAAGGACCTACCAGTTTTATCGGGAAAGGTATATTCACATAATTTCCGGGGTTATTTTACATGCCACAATCGACATAGGACCGACGGCTTTACTTTCCATCTGAAGCAAGTTGTGCTACGGATTTTTAGCGTTCAAGATGAATTCTTCGACCCAGGCTGTGTATGAACCCACGAACATTGAGTTCTGAGGCAAGAAATTTTACCTAAAACTACTGAGAGCGATACTTTCGGTTTTAAACTTGCCCTTCGCTTATTATATCAGCACACGTCTTATAAATTAAATCAATTTTATAACAAAGACGTTATCCCATTTCTGGGATTTAGTTTAATCATTGTGAAAGAAGATACTTTAATATTATGTTTTTTTAATATTTCTGACGGTTGAACCTGATTTAATTAGACCAGTATGATAGTTAGAGCGATTTATTAAGCATATTTGGTGATTTATAAAAAATAATAATAACATCCTTCCATTCTTTTCATTTTTGAGGGCATTCCAATATGTTTGATATAAAACTTACATTTCTATGTTTTTCAGTGAGTCAACATTCTTCAATCCTCTGTACTGTAGCCATATCAACATACCTGTAACATAAAAAGCATTGTATTCACTACTATTCGATTGTATTAAAATCACAATTTTATAGTTTATTTTAAAATGTAAAATTAATTTTCAAAGTTTATCACAAGAAACTAAATTTAAAAAAATTATATTTTCTATTTTTTTACGACAGCACGATTAAATAATTTTTTTAATAAATTTACAAAATTTAATGTATAGTAATTTCATAAAATTAATTAATGAAGAATACAATACAATTATATGAAAATAATATTAACATTTTTAGAAATATTAATAAATAGTAAATTACTAAGAAACATAGGATCACAAATGGTATTTGTGTGAAAGACAAATTATTTACAAGTATAGGATAATAGTTAAGTAAAGAAAAAAAAAGGTAGACCTAAAAAATACTAGAATAACTTGACCTCTATTATTGAATGTTCAACATAATTCATCAAATCAAATTTAGGTGAAAAATACTAAAAATATCAAAATAACTTGGAATAGTATAAAATAGTGCCATAAAATTAATTAATAAGAGACTTGAACCAAATATGATTTCAGACCAAAATAATAACACTCTATTCAATTATGATAAACTAAAATTAAGTGGGTTTATTTAATATTTATATCAGCGACAATTTAGTTAATAATATACATTAAATGTCAACTGACCCCACATATTTAGTATCCTAAATCTATGTTTATATTTCCTGTAATGGAGATTAAAGTTTTGCTATTCATAAAATGTCTAAGAATGGTAAATCTAAAGGAGAAGCTAGAAGAATTAACTATACTGTAGTAAAAAAATGTAGTGATACAGCATGTAAAAATCCTTGTGTTTTATTATTAATTGTTGCTTTAGTACAGGAATATACCCAGAATTAGTTTGTCAAATGAATATATAAAAATATATTTGATTTGTGCACATTTAATTACAAATAAGGACGTTTTAACATTTCTCTTATAAAATAAATTCACAACAATTTTTTAAATAGAGTTTAGCTAAGCCCCGGGATTAATTTATGGTCTACAAGACTCGTATTCCACCTCTTTAAGCACCAATATGGTAATTATTGATGGCAAAAAGTATTTAGGTTTATTTTAACAGGTGTTTAAAACTATCACATATATTTAGGCTTGACAATAATCCTCATAAATAACTAATGATAAGGATATAAAATGTTCAGTAACAAATTTAATATGATTAGTTATCTAATTTATCATATTTTGGACGTAAGATTAATTTTCTCTGATCTCATAATTTTAATGTAAATGAGCAAAGGCTTTTTTTTAATTCTCAACCAACTACACCCTTGAACAGCTGGTCTTGGGTTTACATTTTAAAATAGTCCCGTGTGTATTATTTTATTACGGAAAATATAAACCTCTGGATTTGTGACCACACCACCTGTTTAATATAACCAAACATGTTCACGTGTATGATAATACGTTTGTGAAAGTTTTAAATGTGTATGTGTGTGTGAAAGAAACTAATGAAGTATAAAAATAGGGCTATAAATAAAAGGGGAAATATGAGTTTTCAAATGCTCCAGGTTTCTGACATGCAACAAACAAGTGCCATAAACTAGAAACAAAAATAAATGCTATAGGTGGAATACTTAGTCTCACTACCAATACAGGAAAACCCACCTCAGTGGCGTAATTATCTAACGCGCTAGTCTGTGTTGAGTTAGACTGCCGAGTACGGGGAGATCAAGGTTCGAATCTCACTCGGGTTAACTGGGGTGGTTTTTATTAAATGGTTTTCCACTCTCCTTCCACGCAAATGTGGGCTCACTTACTTTACATTTAACCTTCCCGATTACTAGCCCATTAGTGTAATTGGTATTGAAGCGTATTACCCGAATGGGTACTAAGGAGCGCTGCTAAATAAAATAAACTGGGGCAAGTAGAAACATTTTTGGAAAAAATACGTGGAACGTAGAGATTTTACGATTCAGAACAGGAAAAATAAGAATATAACAAGGAATTAGGTCTGTAAAAGGAATATAGTGGAATAAAACGAAGAAAGAATTATGTAAACGAATCTGAAATAGTATAGTCACATGAAGGTAAGGAAGAATAGAAGACTCCCAAGGAATATCTTTGGAAGTGAAGTGGAAAATATTGGATTCATGGAAAGAACAAGGAAAAGATATAATACTATAATAGAGGTTCTAGAAGCAAAGGGAGGGAAGTAAAATCATATTCAAAAGAAGAAGAATGGAATATTAAATATTGGGAGGGGCGGGAAATATTATTGTATTGTTAGCTATATTTTAATTTACACGTTTAACACTTGGTCTACTAACGACTCAACAAAGAAAAATGAAAGATTAAATATTGGGAGAGGAGGAATAGAATTGTATTATTAACTCTATTTTAATATACACTTTCAACAGTGGGCCTATTATCGACTTAATCTATTGGAAGAAAGACACATTGGTGAGAGGGATGAACCAGCAATAAATTGTAAAGAATATGGGAATTTAAAATAAAAATCACATCTAGCCAACAACATCTATTGTATCAGATAGGTTCACATGATCATTATGATGTTGATGAGTAGGGTAAAAACATATAAAATTATCAAATATAAAAAGTACGGTTTTTTCTATTTTATTAGAATTTTATTTTTTCAGAACTAGTTATTGGTTTTCTTAGAACTTCATCAACTACAGTGACCCTATGACTTCTTTGGTGCTGACTGACAGTTAAGAAAAGCTACCAGACCAAATTATGTATCCATACACCGAACTATATGATCTGCAAAAAACATGTGTTTAACAGCTTTCACTTTTGACAGTCAAAATTTAGGTATATACAAGCAACATATATGACTGTTTTATTTATTTTTAATTTATTGTTGACCTTGATATGTTGATGTTAGGCCTAATATTGATTATTAATTTTTTCTACAATATTAGTCATTTTAAAATTTTTAGAATTTAATCCCATATTAGTTATTATTATAATAATAATAATAATTATTATTAAATAATTTTAACTAATACATATTGTGAAAAAACATTATATGTTTATAATTCTCCTAACGTTGTATAATATATATATATATATATATATATATAAAATAAAAGAAAATGGAGCTATGAGCAGAAAGGTTACTTATTAATTTTAATTGAAATTATGGTATAGTAGTCAATACCTTGTTAACAAAACAAAGTTCATACAAATTAATATAAAATTTACAAACACCAATATTTTAACTTTGTTCCAAGAAAATTATGTTACCTTAGATATGTAAATTAACGGAGCTCCATAGGCAGGATTTGATAAGACTAAAATTCAGAGTACATAAATAACCAAACCAATAATATACAATAGTTTATTTATTTATTTCATGATAACTATTAATTTTGTTACATTACAATATTATATAAAATACAGTTGTAAGTGCATTTCTTATGTGTTTTACCTCAAGTATTATCAACCAGCTTCTTGTTGTATCATGTAATATTGCTACCGCAACTGGACAGGCAAAGAGAAGGGATTTCTTAATCATGTGTTTAAGCCCAGTGGTCCTGAGATAAGGTTTCTCGTGCAACTGAGCTAAATAATAAGATAATATATATTAAAATTAATAAGTAGCCTTGCTGCTCATAGTTCCATTTTACTTTTTGTAAGTTATCTTAACATATAGTCACTAAGTGACTGATTTAAATTGTAGCAACAAAACAAAAAATTGGAAACTTCTCACCCATAGCCATTCTGTAGTTTAAAACCACATATCTTTATATTTAATTAAAGACATGAATAAACTTCTCACTTCCTCTCCAAGTTAAATTCAACACTCTTGTGTAAATATTTAATTGTTCAAAATTGTAATAACTTGCAACATTGTGTCCCTTTTTACCTCTTGACTGTGCACTTAAAACATCCCGGCTTTAATACCATTTTTAAAAGCGACGCCAAACATAAAACAAAAACTAATCGTCCCCTTCAATTCTTAAAAACAAAACAAAAGCAACTTTCCAAACACACACCAAATAGGTGATACAATTTATAACTAGGAATATTGTTAGAATAGTGACGTATGAGAGGTTAAAGAAAGCTCAAAGTTATTTTATTTGGGAAGTAAAAATAAATAAATTCAATGTTGGCACAATTGTACGTACATCAACAGAATAAGAGTAAATAATAGATATTTTGTTACTCTAATTAATTGTAAATATGTTTTATAACAAAAGGGGTTGGTTTTCTTTGTCACAATATTTAAAAATAATTATTTGTTGCTAGTATTATTAATAACATTGTGAATGTGAACAATCTGAACGTGTAGTATTGCACAGAGAAATAAACCACTGTCATGAACCTTTTTAACACTATTACAACAAATACCTCATATTAGTTATGAACTGGCTTGTACCTGTTAAGTGTTATCCAACGGGTTCGCAAGAACATCTTCTACATCATCATATTCGTAGGCCTATTTATGATGACTTTAAATAATTTAACAAACAAAAATTAATATCCTAAAAAATATGTTTAGACCCATAAAAAAACCAACACTGTAGGGTCTAGTGACAAATCAAAAGCTATCCTAATTTAAAAACAAAAAATATTTTAGATTTACTTGGCCTACTCGTAAAAAGTTATTACTAAGTATCTAATAAAACTACAATAATTTGAAGTCTTAGCCTGGTATTTATTTAATCAACACTGAATAAAGACTCGATAGTATTTTTTTATTACAACTTCCAATTTTTTTAATACTATAAAAATCCTAAAACTTGAGGTAACATAGAAGTCAACACAACACAACACAATCTTGGGGTTATATTCTTGATACACATATTTGAATTTTCGAATAATGTATATTGATCACTGAGAAACAATCACTTTTTTTTGTATCACACGCTTCAATATTATAGTGGATATTTAATTATTCAAAGATTACTAAAAAACCCTTTATTTTACAAGGATAACATACTCACACACCGAACTAATATTCACAACAACAACAAAATACACGGATTACTAAGTAGCCGAATTAATATTATAAAAAGACACTGTATTATTAAAATGTGTAATAAAATTATTAACAGTAGCATAGACACGCTTAAATACTCAATTATAAGATATTTTGTTCATTTCAACTTGTAGACACACGAACGTGGTTTTATTAACTGTACTTTTTTTTTAACGATATTTCACTGTTGTAATGTCTATTTAAAATTGTTAAATTTCGGTTATGAAAATAACCGTTTGGTTGTATGTATGGTTTTGAAGTTTGCGTTTGCTGTTTAATTAATATCAATTATTAAAAGAAAGAGATCGTTAAAAGTAGCCTTAGATGCGAAAAACAAATATCGTCACTTAATAGAAGCTATGCTGCCAGTTGGTGACGTAAGCGATCTTGTTGCCAGTTGTACGTCGAATGCTATTAATACTCGTGTTTACAAAATTTAATCTTTATATTATTTCACAAACATTTATTTATGTATTTTCCTCTTTAATATCACAAACAATTTATTATGTTAAATTATAAATAACTGAATATAATACCATTAATTGTAAAATTTCACGCTGTATTTAACCTGTAATTGCCACAAGAGTTAAAGGAAAAACAAAAATGGATTTACTAGATTTTTTCTTAAATTTGATTATGGAAAATACAATTCTACTGTAATACTCAGGGAAGTATTGTTAAAAGTGATTGATAATATTTTTAGTTATAATAATAGTGAAACTTAGCAAATAATATATGTTGACAAATGTTACTTTCAGACAATGTTGGCATTACTGATAGCATCTGCTAGCTTTTTCTCGCTGTCATGTAAAACCAAAGGAATCATAATTCCACTGTATCTTAAATAAATGAGTAGGTTTATAAGGTTAAATACAAGGGAATTCCCCAGATCTTGCCGAAAGAGAAGAAGGAGGGAACCTCCCCCCTCCCACTGCTTAAGAACCACTCACTCCCATGTACTCGGTCACAACCAGTTCCCAAACTCGCTAATTAAATTCCACAAAACTATTCTAAAAATATTAAAGCCATTTTTATTTTGTGATTAAATAGTTTTCAAATACTTAATATTATAAATGTTTTCAACTATTTAAGAGGTTATAGAAAATTCAAAAAATCGAAAATTTAATTCATGAGCAGTTTTAAATGTAGATCATTAGAATATGTGATCCAATTAAAGGTTTTAACAGAGATAAACGTAGATAATCCTTAAATTAATTAAATCATTACTAAACTAATGTACCTAAATGAGAATATTTAATAGAAATTTATTAGAATTAACTATAATATTACTCTATTATGAGAGAGTAAAATCTAATTAACCCTATGACAAGTATACTTATCTCACATTTTAGTCTATTTAATGGTTTTATTAGATTCACCTCAATTCACGTAGAACTTCCATTAACATAACAATTTAATTTTAAATTCATTATTCCAAAAGTATTAATGTATTATAAGAAAAAGTTGGCACACTTCATTAAAGGGTGAAATTGTTGGTATAGATATTAATTAGTGTTTGAAAACTAATTACAAATTCTTAATTTATATTTAAAGTCTTGCGTTGTTTGAAACTTTGATTTTGTTTAAAGTTAACTAGAGTTTCTTAATTTGTTAACAGTTTGTAGACAAAGTATACCCTTCAGTCTGTGCATAGTTAGATTTGTTTGTGCTATGGAGCATCATAATAATTGAATAATTAATGGCATAGCAACTCCACCAAATAATTACCTTTTCGGTGGCCACATAGTCGAAGATGTCATTCTCGTGTTAGCCTAAACTGCTGATAACAGGAAGATCAGGGTTAAAATACCGGTCGGGTGTAGTGAGGGTGTTTTTCAGAAATTGTTTTCCAATCTACATTACAACACTCTTAAACTTATAAATGTTGATTGGAAGGAACACAGTATTAGAATGATTTACAAATTTAAAAAATCAGTTTATTAATATTCAAACAAGTCTAAAGGAATTACATAGAACTAAAAGTAGAAATTATTCACACCATCCATTACTTAAACATGAGAATATAATTAATAATATATATTTAGCACCGCGTCTTACTACCCGTTCGGATTATACGCTTTAAGTATTAATTACGCTAATGGATTAAGAATTGGGAAGGTTGAATTAGAGTAAATTAACCCTCATTTATGTGGAGGGAGAGTGAAAAACCATTTAGGATAAACCACCCCCAGTTCACCCAACCGAGATTCGAACCTCGATCTCCCCGTCCTCAGCAGTCGAGCAGCTCAACACGACTAACGCGTTAGCCAAGCTGACTGTGAGGCTTCCAACTACAACACACAATTTCAAATATAAAGAACCAAGAACCAAGTCACATAAATTTAGCCCCAATTTAAGGAACTATAAGGGAGGTAATTAACTTGAGCTAGCTAGCTTGCTTG
This sequence comes from Timema douglasi, assembly GCA_901482245.1. Classification (NCBI taxonomy): domain Eukaryota; kingdom Metazoa; phylum Arthropoda; class Insecta; order Phasmatodea; family Timematidae; genus Timema; species Timema douglasi. The sequence continues at coordinate 135,275 of CABEEJ010000912.1, read as the reverse complement.
AGTTAATTCCATACAGTGCTATGCTATAAACTCCTAGAAGAGAAACTATTATTTTACAACTAGTAAACGGCGAATTACCAGGAATCTAGGTGCTACAGATAATACGGCCGGTCAGTTCCTAATTAATATTGCCTGATCAAACAATAGTATTTTTATTCTGCTACCCTGAAAAGAGGACGAAAATACTAGACAAAATAATGATCTTTTCGAATAATGCTAAAGTCGCCACAAGGGGGCCGTACACAACAGTCAAGACCCCGCGGGCTACTACTATGAACAAGAAGCACTACCACAGGTTGCGTCCCGCATATCAGTACACAGACAGTTCAGAAACAAGTGTCAGTTACAGACCCAATTATGTCGTAAAACAATTCAATAGATAACCTGGTGTCCTCTATTATTTTATTATATTGTTTAAGCTAGCCGCAGCAAGGTCATATAGTCTAAGGAGCATAATCATGACCCTAATATTTGCGACTAAGCCTAATAGACATATGAAGATAATGTATAAATCTATAAGCTACGCATATGGAAATAAGTCAGTACTATTGACCAAAAATAACTATGTCATGGACATAGAACAATAGAGCTCAAATCTCAACAAAGATTACAATATCCCTCAATACTTATAGTATCCGCCGTAGCTTGCTCTGCGGTGAGGAGGTGACCCAGACGCGTCAACTATCGCGGTCTTCAGTACGTAGTCCTAGCAGATGCTCGCAAATATCTTCCAGCAGTTCCTCCGACGAGTGATTACAATACCAGTGAGACTAATACAATTTGGCAAGGTTCTCTCCAAGTACGAGGAAGGGAGGTAAGTCTTCTAACATCATGCCACCCGACCAATAGCGCTCACCGACGGCTGTTGGGAGCACCCCGAATGAAGCTTTTTTCATTTACTCGTCGTCTGGCCCAGGTGTTAGATGTTTGTATGTGCCTTCGAAGCCGGGTTGCCTCGTTCGCTGGGGCATTTTTTTATGAGAATTGGGCGTCTCCCGTTTGTGATGTCACTATGAGTCTATAGCTGCCACACATTATTAGAACTTATTAGATCTGGTAGTAATAGTTGTAAACCTATTATAGGGCTTAATTGAGTGTAGTGTTAAAATATATTTAACACATTACAACATCTACGCAAATTTGGGTACACTTGTTTATAATTCAACCTTACTCATTCTTAGCTCATAAGCGTGATTAGTACATTTTCGTATAACCAGAACAGATGGTAAGAAGTGGTGCTAAAAACAAATAAGAGCCCACCTAAAATGCTTAGCTAATCTTATTAGGTTATTATTAATAATTATAAAGTGTCATTTTTCAGGCTCTATAGACCAACGGTTATTAACACCTTGTTCTGCACTAGCTGCTAGCCTAGAATCCTTCGTAATCAACCATAATTAAAAACTTGTTTACATCAACCACACCGGTGGGCACGTGGAATAAACGTCAGGCTCATCTAGTCTGGTTCGCCGGTAACGAGTAAGTCGAGGTTATAATCCTTTTTGGGAGCACTGAGGATTTTTTTATTAAATGATTTACCACTTTACTTCTACGCTAATAAAGGTTGATTTCCTACCATTTTTAACCTTCCTCAACCTTAATCAACTTATGTAATTCAGTGCGGATAGCCCAAACTGGTAGTGAAACGTGGTACATAAATAGCTACAAAGTGATAAACGTCGAACCAGCAGGGGACGCGAGAAACGTACTGTTTGTTTTGCAACTTTTATAGCAAAACATGTTATTTATCAAAGTAAATAAAATATTGTTCCATTAAAAACTTAATATAGCTTTAATCACTAAGTGAACAGCAAGTATCGAGAACAATTAAAATCATTGACCGACAATCATAAGCTGACAATGACGCACCTGAAATAATGACTTTTAGTGAAATAGAAAGGTGAGTTGTCACAGAGAAACAACTTGATATTTAAAAGGCATATCAGACATATCGCAATAAATGTTAAAACTATCCTTAGAATTGCTAGGCTGAAAAAAGTACAAAAATATTTAGCTTAGATTAATTACATCCTCTTTCCTCCTTAAAATATATTTTTCTGTTGTGTTTAAAATGAAATTAGAGATGGAGTGTAATGAGGTGGACTGGTTAGAGCTAGTTAAATATAGGGATAGGCAGAGTACTTTGCTAAGTGCGTCAATCAACTTTTGAAATTCATAATGCCATAGAAATAGTAAGTAAGCAAGCTTAGCCCTAAAATAAAATAAAAAATTAACCCACCCAAAAACTCTCCATTCGGAATTGAATCCCGGCCCCTCGAGCCATAGCCAAGCTCATTCATGGGTGTGAGGGGGTAGAAGTTTGGGTGAAAGTTGCAAAGTGTGTCTTGTTACATAGAAGGTTATTATTTTTAGCCTCGGTATTAATATATTAACTATTCATAGAGAACAGGTCACGTGTTGAGTAAAGTTTTACTAGTCTAACCGCAATATCACTTCGTCATGTAGACTAGTTTGGTACTCCCGCGAGTCTAGAAAGTTGGAAGTTGATACATCCTACAATACTGTAGTCAGGAAAATAAACACTACCTTTAGTTTAGAAAAATAAATTGGCATCTTATTCTATATAAGCTACTATTTCCGTCTTTTGACAGTTGTTTGTTGTATTTTCCCTAAATGCCATCAAGCTTAAGTTGGGGTGTTAGTAAGCGTGAGTTTATTGCATTAATTTTGTAGTTTTTATAGAATACACATTATTTTGGCCGAAATAAATCAAATATTTCTTGTATATAAACATAAAGTTTAATTTTCTGAACATGATCATCTCAACAGTTCTTGAATATCTGACATGAGCATAGCAGCATTTGGTGACAAACTTTTTAAATAAAGAGAAAAAGTTGTTATTAATTCCAGGAGACCTTTAACAGATATTCGAGAACTGTTGAGATTAGCTTGTGCAGAAAACTAGACTAAGTTTATATACAAGAAATATTTGATTTATTTTGGCAAAAAATGTTTAATCTATATAAACTTCAAAAATACTGCCCTTAACTCATGCTCACTAGCAACCCATCCCACTTAATGAAAAATAAAATATACAATTTTACATTAAGATATATTTTGATTTTCCGGATGTATTTTGGTTAAATTTATTGGTAATTAAAAACAAAAATAATAATAATTTTGGTGACCTGGCGGTCTAGGGGTAAGGTGTCAGACTTCTATGCTGACGGCTGGGGTTCAATCCTCGGTCCCGGCATAGATTTATTTGATTACCAAACCCTTCCTTCACCTCTGACAAGACATCTTGTGAATGTGGGGAATTCCAGGCCTCCACCGTGGTTCGGATTCCACGTTAAACTGTAGGTCCTTCATTTCATCTCACAATCACCCTACCATTACACATTAGCGTAAGTGCATATAACCCGAACGGGTAGTAAGACGCGGTGCTAATAATAATAATAATAATAATAATAATAATAATAATTTCAAGTATTATCCTTCACTTCAGACTTGTATGGAATAATAGTATAAAGGTCTTTATTTGTAACCGCTGCTTACTACTCGTTTGGGATATACGTTTATAAACTAATTACGCTAATGTGCTAAGGATAATAAAGACTGAATTTATAGGAAGTGTACTCGTAATTGAGTGAGGAGAGAGTGGAAAACCCTTTAGGGAGAAACACCCTTAGTACATCTGACCGGGATTAGAGTTCCGATATCCAAGTCATCAACAATTCGGTCTAATTGTGAGAGTAGCTACTTAGACTATTCGACCACCGAAGCTGTTCTTTAGAGATTATAAAAGGTTTTCTCCCTCACGTTTGGTGAATTCTTAAATAAAATGAAATTGTCGTTAATCCTCTGTTGTAGTCCTTACAAGCATGCGAAAAGGGGGGCCAGGTGGGCCCAGGTTTTTCTTAAAATTATTCAGGCCTCTTAGCTATTAAATATTACCCAATAAACCAATAAGAGCCACATGGGCCTTTAGGTGTTGGTATACAACTTCCTTAAAATACGATATAAATCAGCATTTTCGGGCCACTGAAGAGAATAAATGGTAAGATGCTAGCGCGCACAAACACTTGTATTTTATATTATGGTATTGTTAGGAGCCAACATCACGTTGAGCAGATTGTACACTCACAATTAAGAATGCCCAGCTATAGAAGGGCATCGTTGAAACTAGGAATCACTGCAACTTAGGACGGCCGCCTAACTTACGATTACATTCCTAGTCTTGAGACAATGTATTCTGTACTGACCGTGTACATTCCAGTTAGGGATGAACGGCCAGTTCATGACCCAGAGTCCATGCAGTGACAAACTGACTGACTAACTAACAGGACAGCTGTGTCCGGTATTTCATCAGAGGATGTTGTCAAACTAAATACCTTTGCATGGTCCAAGAATAATGTAGAGTTAGGGTAGTTTACCCAGAGATAGATACCATGTATCAAGCATCGTCTTTTGAATATGTTATATTCCATGTTATTAAACTACAGTAGTCCCATGGCCTCTTTGGTGCTGACTGACAGCTCACAGCTGACTTCTGACAGTCAACATTTAGGTATATACTTAAATTTTGACCGTCAGAAGGGACAGATGCTAAATAAATGTTTTTTCAGATCAAATGGTGCAGCGTAGAGATACATAATTTGGTCTGGTAACTTTTCAAAGCTATTAGCTGTCAGCTCTGAGCTGTCAGTCAGCACCAAATAAGCCATGGGGCTAATGTAGTTAATTATAGATTAGAAACACAGTTATCGTATTATTTAAATGTGTGGGTGTGCTCCCATTCTCTATGGACTGGCCAGCGGCCATAACAGTATAAAAAAAGATATTTTAAAAATAGGTTTTCAATAACCTACCCTCAAATCTCTATTTAATAAAAACAAACATATCATCTGGGTAATCACAATAAACAATATTAATGTGTAATTTTTAAAACAAATGGTACAAATATTTATAGTCAATTTCAAATTTTCAAAATCCAGTTATTTCTAAGGTAACCTGGTAATTTCTTAACATAAAAAGGTTTTATTTTTTTATCATGAAAAACTATTCTAAGATACCCATTTTGAACTAAGACTTAAGAACAATCCCAAAAATATTTAAATTGCCTGTAATTTGTCGTAAATTGTCAAAAATAAAAGATTATTATTTATAAGGTAAAATAGTCCACCGACACCCATTTTAAAACATATCACCAAAGTCATTTTTTAAAATATTCAAATAAAAAAAGTAATTAGTAAATTACCCTTAAACGGATTTCCCCCAAAGAAGAAGTATATAGTTTTATTTTTTATGCCAAACACTCCCTACTTAAACATTTTAAACAAAGTCGTTGGAAACATTTTCGAAATATTTCAAATTTTTGAAATTCACCAATGAGTAGACAAGTAAACCCTTTAAAGAATTTTTCCCTAAAACAAGTATAAAGTGTTATTTGGGAAGTTAATTGATACCTGGACATACATATTAAACCAAATTGTTCGAGCCATTCTCAAAAATGTTGAATTCAAATAAATCGTTCATCAGTAAACTACTCTTTATTTGAGGCCCAAGATCCAAATAAAATTATACCAAGTTTATAGCCCTATAAAATCTAAATATAAAGTTTGAACAAAATCCATCAAATTGTTTTAGATCCGTGGCCAGGGACAGACAGACAGACATAAACGGGAACAGACAGAATTATAAATCCACTTTTTACTTTCTGGCTATCTTACAAGTAGAGAAACTATTGTGATCGTCAAAAAAATAGAACTCAAGATTTTGATGAATCTTGACGTTTCATGACCCCTCCAAATAAAAATAATAATATTGTTTTTTACTTTCCATCTGTCTGTCTGTCTATCTGTATCTCCAACTAGAGCCTAAACTATTTTACCATTCGGGATAACATTTGGTATATAGGGTTTTCATATGGTTTCCCCGAGGGGTTTTTGGAATTGGATATCCAACCATAAAATTAAGGGTAGCTTACTGAAGGAAAAAAGAGAGAAAAATCGATTTTGATTAAAATTCATTTTTAAACGTTTATATGTATTCCAAACAAGATAGCTACTCTCAGTATTTCGGCAAAATGACTTTAAGGGCTCAGGTCTAATGCTTAAATTAACTTTTTTATATTATCTCCTAAAATATTTGAGATATGAAATTACTTATCATTACAAATATGTAAGTCTCCTTATGGTACAAATATTTTATATGAAGCATAATTTTGTAAAACCAATAACTTTCAAGTTATACGTAAATATATTTTTTAACTTTTCGAACACAAAAGGTAAAAGTATTGCGACCAATCTAACCTGAAATGTTCATGGATGTTAACTTCTCAAGACCCCCAACACCCTAAAAAGTGGTCTTTGCAATGACGTCTGTCTGTGTGTCTGTTTAAACTTAAAATTAAGAGTAGTTTAAGAAAGGGGTAAAAGAGAAAAAATCGATTTTCTCAAAATTGACTACTAAAGATATTGATTAAAATTCGTATATAGGTGTTAATTAAGATTATAAATAAAATGGCTATTTTCATTTTACCATGAAAATAAATTTTAGGGTACTTTACAGAAACAGAAACTTCCGTATCTCCGCAACTATTTGAGATACTAAATAACTTATCATTCCAAAATTGTAGTATTATTAAATTTAAAAAAAACATTTATAGGAAATATATTTTTATAAATCCAACTGTTTCTGAGATATTGGCAAACATATTAATACAATTTTGTAAGCTTTAGTTGTAAAGTGATACTACTTAAGCTTTAATGCAATAATTCTCTAAAGCCATAGCGTAATTAAATATAAGTAAGTCTCTAAAAGTGTATGTAGTTCGTCTTTAAACCACTTAGGAATAATGGTCTACATCCCATTTTGAATCACTAGTCATATTTACATTTTTTATTGGTCAAAATTTATAAATGAGTAATTTAATAGCAATGCGATGGCATGAAGATTTGCAACATCTAATAAAATGACAAACATTTTAACTTGAAGTTGAGATTTTAATACGAAGTGTTGATCCTTGTGGACCCAACATTTATATTTTTTATCGGTCCAAACACACAAATGAGGACAATAATTCTTTAAAAACAAAATTACAAAATTTAAAACTGGGACTAAAAAAAAAGTTTTACATAAGTATAGTGCAATTTATGCTTGGTTTTGCTAGTGGATACTATTTCGTTTCAAATATATTACGAGTATTGAGTAAATATCTCCATTTTCAAACAATAGAGCAAGAAAGTCCGTGCATAGTTCCGTACCAGTTATTTTGGGTATATACACATTTAAAACGTAAATATTTATCATAATCTCGAGGTCAAAGACTTTCACGATTAAATTATATTCACTTCATAGAAATAGTAAAAATGATTTTTTTCAAAAATCAATTAACAATAAACTACTATTAAATGAATTTTTATATTAAAACACACACACACACATATATATAAAATTATCTGTATTCTAAAAAAAACTTGCTAGATATTATACTAATTTTGAACCTAAATCTTTGGAACCATTCTTAATCAGTCATCAGTAAACTGCCAATAAACTCGTTTTTTTCCCCAAAACTAGAACACAATGTTATTTATCATACCCCCTGATCACCAGATTTACATTTTAAACAAAATTGTCGAAGCTATTTCAGAAATTGTCCGATTTAAAAAAATCTTATAGGCCTATTATTAAACTACCCTTCTATGATTTTTTGCCCAGAAACCTATGAACCATGATGTCATGTAAAACAAATCCTAGATATGCATTTTAAACTAAATTACTATAGCTATTTCCAAAAAATTTGGAACAAAATATTACTCATCAGTAAACTACCATAATTTGAGGTCCAGGGTCAAAATAATAAAAATACCTAATGGTGTAGTTCTATATAATCTAAATATTAAGTCTGGACAAAATACATCTAAACATTTTGGAGCCTTGGCCAGGGACAGACAAACAGCCAGACAGATGTGAGGACAGACGGTATCAACAAATCCACTTTTTGCGTTTGGGTTCACATAAAACGTAAAGCGTTAACATAATCCCGAAATCAATTTTTGTCCACGATCACAACACTTTCTTTTAATAAAAGAAAATTGTGAGTTAAGAATAGCTAATTTAAATTGGTGTGTTTTTTAACTTATGTGCATACTCATATTTTGTGTGTACAATATTAGTGAAAAGTTTTATTTGTAAAGACTTGGTTTATTTTTGCGTTCTTGGAGATATGTTATTATTGTATTTAATGTATGGAAATGTAATATATGATGCGCTTTCATGAGTATCATGTTCCCAATTTCATGTCTGCTCCTATAACCCGCTGTAAACATTATGTGTAAGCACGTCAATGGTAGTCACACAAGTTTGCTTTGCAACCAGAAATGCTTTATGTCTGTAAATACTGTGTGAAGGGTATTGAAATAATTCCCCCCCCCCTCCATAACTGTAATGAAGAGCAGTTAGTGTTAACCAAAGCATTTTTTTCCCCATGCAAACATCGGTTTCGAGGAATGTAACTGACAAAGTTGATACAGCAAATGATCAAATTATTTAAATTCGTTGACATTTGTTATAGGTCTATTATATACTGAGAAAGACCCCTTTGTATATACTTTTGCTGCCCACGTTTTCAAATACACGCAGATTTTACTTTTCAGGAGAAATGGCATATTGGTGTAAGGTGACCGAGTGGCTCACTGGTAGATTTATAGATGGCAGCACGTGCGAACTCATATCTCAAAATACTTACCCACACCATCCCCACCCAATGCTGGAAAATACCATAAAGGAATCAAAGTTGAATTAAAAAAAAGTATAACCCTTGAGAACGCTCACAACAAAAGTTATGTTCTAGGCCTTCAAAATCACCGACTCATCTATGCTTATAACGCTTCAAGGGGGCTGCCTACACTTATTCCAGAATTACACGAAATTGATTAGCAGGATTCTTGATATGATCATAAATAACGAGAAGGATTTATAAAAATTCTCTATTTCATTTCATGAAGTTTACTTTGGTTCTTTATGCATGTTTTTAGTCAAAATAATAGTGTCTTGGTTTTATTAAATGAGCTCTTATTTATTACCTAATATACAAAACAAATATTATTATTATTAACATCGTAGTAATTAATGGCTAGCTACAACCTACCGAATAAATTGGAACATAGTCCTTATATCTACAGGTTAAGAAAATCCCATTTTATGCGGTTTCGGTATCCGCGGTGATTTTTGAGAACGGAACCCACGACTGTAATTTCAAGAATTCATTTTATCATAAACTTGAGAAACTTTGATAGAATAGTGTTCTTAAGTAAAGACGTGAACACACATATGGGGGATGTTGAGTTTGTCTTACAAGTTGTTCATGTTAGACACAAATTTAGAGTCCACTTTGATGTTAGAAAACGGTTTATTCAATCTGAAAGTACCGATCCTCCGCCAAATCTCAAATTTAATAAATTGTTAGCTAACAATCATAAAATAGTTATTTAATTCTATACACAGGTAAAACTACCAAGTGTGAAACCATTCAAACAGAATATATTTCGTGATAATACGTCCTCTGCCTGCACAGAAGTAAAAATATGAACACACACAAAAACAAGAGAGTTTATTTCCTTGACATCTGTTGAAAATCTCACGCGTTTTCGTCATGATTCTTTTTCTCTCGAGTCAGGGTACTTTGCGGGAGAGTGTATTCTTGGGAGTTTATTTTTATTTCCGCCAGAATAACCCGAGATTGCGGACCTGGAAGTCGAGTAGTTAGTAGCACGCATGGTACACGCAAGTACCGTGAGCAACCATTCATTTCTCAGACGAGGAGACAAAGACCGCACAAATAAGAGAAAGTATAGATATGGCACAGCTTGGCACATTACTTGGAGAGGGGAGATAGCTTCAACTTAGTAAGGAGCCAGAGTTAAGGTGGGGATGTAGGGAACTCAAGTTGAGGGGAGTATTTTTGTAGCTTATATATAAAAATGTTTTTAGTCAAAATAAATAAAATATTGCTCCATTAGGAACATAAGAGTTTAATTTTTTCAAAATGGTGACAACAGTTCTTAAATATTTGTCAAGGGTGTCCTGGACTTTAATGACCACATTTTCTCTTCATTTAAAAAGGTTGTATTCTAATGCTTCTATGCTCGTGACAGATAGTCAAGAACTGGTATCACCCTGTGAAAAAACTTAAACTTTATATTTGTTCTGAAGCAATATTTTATTTATTCTAACAAAAAAGTTTTGCTATAGAAAATTGCGAAAACAATGTCCCTAATTAGGATGCTCTAATTCCCCACCTTAAGATACGTATTTCTGCATTTTTAATGACAAAATTAATTTTTTCAACAAAATCAATAAAATATTACTTTATTATATACATACATTATGATTATCTTTAAACATATTGTAATATCAACGGTTCTTGAATATTTGTCATGAGCATCTCGTAATTTGAACAGACACTTAATAAATTAATAAAAAAGTCTCGGTAAAATTCTACGATGCCCATGATCAATATTCCAAAACTGTTGATATTAAAAGGTTTATTAAATTATATTAAATGGATCTACTATAAAAATATATATTTATTCTGTTTGACCAAATGGTAACTCATGTTCCCTTCCATGCCACCTTAAGGCAAATTCATACACACAATTATGGTTTTTTTTAAATTTAGAGTGATTTGAGCTTTGCCAATCAAGAATGATGCTTTTAAAATAATATTATTAAAGCATTTAAAAAGGTGTTGAGGATAAGCTGTTTGATGATTTTTTTTCAAACCTGATATGTATTTTTTATCTGATTATACCTCGGAACATTTGCTTGATTTTGACCTTGGCCCTTAAATTATGACTTGTTTAATTATGAGGGACGTTTTTAATTACAATATTTTCTGAAATTGCTATAGCCATTTCTTTAAATGTACATCTAAAGAATGTTTGACTTTCCAAATGAAAATTAATATCTGGTGAATAATTCCTTTAAGGATAATATACAAATGAAAGTTTTTTTAATATTCTAATTTTTTTAAATGGTTATAACGATTTGGTTTAAAATGGGTATCTGGTAGGTATTTTTACATAATGCATAGTTAGATTTTATTTTTAGTGGTTAAATAATACCTAGTTTTTTAATAAATTTAAAATATTTGAATATATCTTAAACAATTTTATTCTAATTTAACATTTGAAACTATTTTACATGATAAAAAGTAGTAAATATTTATTTAAAAAAATAATTTTACTTAAGTTAGTTTAGCTATAGTAAATTTTGAAAATTTTTTGATTTAAAAAAAATTGCCTTGAAAATTTTGTTCAAATTGGACACCTGTGAACTATTTTTCATGATAAATATGAAATCGTTTTTATTTTTAAATATTGAAAATAATTTGTGAGCAGTTTACATATATTCATACCATCTGATATTTTAAAATTTTAGATTTGTTAAAAATAATTGAACCATTTTATTTAAATAAATGTGTGAAAAGTTTTTATCATGATTAACAAGATAAAGGGCTTGTTTTTCTTAGTAAAATTTTCTTAAGGGTAGTTTACTGATATATATATATGTATACTATATGCAAAATATTTTGCGGTTGTGTCTTATCATTAATTTTGAATAGATTATATTATTAGATTTTATATATATGACTGATTTATAAAAACGAATTGATCTAATAATTATTTATTTTTGAATAGTACTGGGATATTGCACAACTCAAAACCTTATACTTATACCGAAACATATGTTTTTATTTCAACTATTCAAAAGTGAAGTAACTGGCATGGGATACAAACCCCGATATAATCCTCACCGGAAACGAGACAATACGAGATTTATTCCTTGGACCGTGTACTCATCGGTGCAAGTATGTTTTAGCTATTACATTATAAGTCAGTAGGATTTCCCCCCCCCCCCCCCCCCCCCC
>CABEEJ010000912.1:87108-123232 GCA_901482245.1 Timema douglasi | reverse complement strand
CCCCCCCCCCGTTAACATGTCTCACTACAGGGCTGGGTTATACGCACTGTATGATCTATTAATCCAACGAATACAAACAAATCAACTTTTTTTTTATGTGGTGGTTATTTCCTTCTCAGTTATTAGCACTCTTAAATTATAGCTGTCAAATATAAGTCAAAGAAAATTTACTACACACTATAAAACCAATACTGCTTATTAACGCTATAAATACTAGTGTGTTATTATTCAAAAAGCTTAAAATGTTCCTTGTGGAGGCTTTGCACTGAGGATTTATTAGCATAGAGTAATATGTAGTTATTCTCCCTGACATTTATAGCAATGCATACAGCCGTATAAATTATTTATATGTGACAATTCATGAGTAAAGCCAAAATACACAATTTAATATGTAAACAATTTTGTATTTAAACGTAATATTTTTAATTTATCATACGAATAAATAAAAAACAAATTTGTTTTAAAAATATAGACTTCGAGATCTCAACAGGGTTAAATTGGTTTCACACGATTACTTTTACTTTGACAATCAAAACAGTAGCATATTGTTTTTAAAGCTGTTGACAACGAATAACATTATATATATATATATATAACTATATATATATATATGTGTGTGTGTGCGCACGCGCGTGTGCGCATGTGTGTTCCAAGAATCATAAATAAATTAGACTACACAAATATTCCTCTGGATTATTTGTTCGTTTGTAAATTTATCTAGAAAATACATTCGGAAAGAATAATTTAGAAAATATTTAATTCCTTTTTTCTTTTCTTAAATGTTTAAACACAAAGTTACAACTTTCATGAACATCTTGAAAATTACTGATAGAATGCAGATATAAACCTTGTGAATATTATTTTAATTTAAGTCATCTAACAATATATGCATACAATTGAGTTATCGTGTAAATATATATAAGTTTACACAATAAAATATGTAAGACTCATATACGTTATGGGAAAATCATGGATAGAATTACACTTTTGTTAAACTTGAAATAAAAATGGTACTTAAATAATTGTGGTATTGATGAATCATTGAAAGTACATTCAAGCTATTCGATAATGAATTAGCCCGTTTAGTGAATTTAAACTAGAATTACGCAAGGATTTGATTTTACAAATTTTAGACCATTGATAGCTGATGCACATGAACATATTCATAAATTTATAGGCCTACAGCCAAATGAACAAAATAATTTGTTGGACATGTTCTATGAAGAATCTATGAAGTAGTACTACCCTCATGGTTTCAACCAGCGGAGTAAAAAGAGTTCATGCAATTCCTCAAGTAATATGTAATGTATTCTTCATTTCATGAATTATATATACATCAAGTTTTTCTTAGAGAGATGGACTGCAATATTTATGACACAATGAAAGTTGCAGGCTGAATGTCTCCCGCTTTTCTAATTTTCTCAAGACAAAGAAGATGAAACAAAGAGTTGAATGAAAGAACCTTGGGGTATATTTAGTGTATTTTAGGGCACACAAAAAGTCTGGACAGGAGGAGGGGAAATGAATAGGCCTACATACACAAATACACGTTCCATTTAATGGCTACCGAACATGCCAATATAAATTAAATTATTATATTATTTTTTTCTTCTATCCAACTTTTAAAATAAAGTATGACTATGTGATCATATTAATAAATACCAGTTGTATTTTTTAGAAGGGTATAAACTAATCATTTCAGGGTGTTTAGTGATATAGAGTAATGACTAAATAATTTTCATACAGTCTTAGGTAAATGTGAATCCAATGTGCAAACTACTCAAAACTTTTCATGGAATATAACAGTAGATTTTTAAGAAGGGTACTCCTTTGAAGAGCGATATTTTGGTGTCAAGGTAATATACACAAATTTTTTAACTAGTATTTATTTTTCCAAGGGGGCATTCTATTGACATGGATATAATAAATAAAATTTGTTTATAAAAAGGAAACCACCTTGGTGGTGTAGTTTAGCTAGCGTGCTAGTTTCGTGTTGAGGGATACTGTTGAAGCTGGGGAGATTGAGGTTCGAATCTCGATCTGGTGAACTGGGGGTAGTTTTTCCTAAATGTTTATCCACTTTCCCTCCATGAAAATGTGGGTTCACTTCCTCTCTATTCAAACTTCCCAATTCCTAACCCATTAGCCGTATTACCAGAACAGGTAGTAAGACGTGGTGCTAAGTATTATTTAAAAAAAGTTTTAGATTAGTGTGGTAAGAGTTACTGCTCAAACTCATATCTGTTTAGAAAGTCCTTGGTTTGGGCCAGAATCTAGCTGGGGAAAGGGGGGTTTCAAGATATAATATGAGTCTTACAATGGTCTTAAAAACTTTTCTTTGTGTGAACACCGGGGAGATTTCCCTAATAATTATTCTTACCTTCTTATATTAAGTAGTTGATAACGGTCGTGTTAAACGTATAAATAACAATCAAATGTACATATTCAATATCCGAATGACGGTGATATAGGGGTTTGAATCTCAGTGGGGTCTACTGAGGTTGGTTTTTCCTAAATAGTTTGCTACTCTCCCTCCATGCTAATGTGGGTAGATTACCTCAAATTCGTCCTTCCTCATACCAACCCTACTAGATTAATTTTTATACATGCGTATAGCCTGAAAAGGTAGTTAGACGCGGTGATAAAATAAAATAAAAAGTTTACAGAGGCTTCATAGATATAAACAATAACTATCCTAGGTGAACGTTTAATGCTCTGTGGTACCTATATAACTAGGAGAAGATTTATCAATGAGCTCCCAAACTTGTTTACCGTTTAATTTCGTAGCTTAGCGGACTGTGAGGCTATATACTGAGCTAAGGTGTTTGTGTTAAATTTTCGCCATGGTCTATGAATATATTATTAGTTAAATTGATTATACCCCTTTCACGTTGATGAATTTATGATAGCTAAACTGAGTTCTGGGTTTGTTCAAAAGTTTTTTTTTTTTTCCACCGCGTACTATTAGTCGTTACAGCTATACGGTTGAACCAATTAAGCTAATTGGATAAGTTTAAGAAAGAAGAATTTTATTGTAAATATTCCTGATTGTTGCAAAGGGATCGTGGGTAAACATAAAAGAAATCACCCTCCGTACACCCAACTGGGATTCGAACATTAATCTCCCTTTCAGTGGCAGTTCAGTCCAAGAAGATAGTGATGCGTAAGACAATGCGACCATTGATGTGAATTATTCTAGAATTAAGTTTCTTTGTAAGTCTTGTTATGGCATAATAGTTTGGTTCATATAGCGTACGTTAAATACCTCTAGTTAGAAAACTAGTTATTAATATACCAAGTATAAGTATATGTCTACCAAAGAAGCGAAAGAGAGGCAAGAAATTCTCAACCAGAAGAACTTATTCAATACTCGAGCTAGAGCAAAAATAGCTTTGGGTTGCTAAGGGTAACGTCACAACAAAACGGCCGAGCAGGCCTGAATATCAGGAGGGGAGGGAGTTACTGTAAATAGGCAGATGGGAGGTCTTCAACCAGTTCATGACTGGCTACCTTCACAATTACCAATATTATTATAAATTTAACAACTACATTCTTGTTTAGATTGATATTTACTGAAGATTTCAACACGCAAATTACAAATATAATTTAGGACCACGCACATAAAACGGCTACGCTGCTGCACATATCAATTATTCAAGAGAGGTATATAGTCTGGTTTGTTTCATAAACTAAAATAAAGTTGGGGCTTGCATAGTAACTTTCACATAATTTAAGAGCTTTATTTATACATACAATCCGTTTACTCTGAAAGGTAGCTAGCTTACCTTGCATGTTTCCACTATGGAATGGCTTAGAAGATAAGGCCATTGTATCATCCATCAAGAAAACGCTGCTACTTTTCAGGGTAAACGGAGTGTGCCTGTATTTTACGGTGTAATTCTCTCTGAATCCCTTCTTATCTGTCTCTATTTCTCTCAAACGCATTTAGAGTTTTAGTAAAAATTTTTTCTAGAATTTATTAATTACCTCACAGGCCTGTCTATATTTATAACCTTGTTGGTGGATGAAATATTAAATATAGCTCTTTATTGATTCAAGTCTTGCTAACTTACGGTTTGTCTGAATTTAATTACACTAACAGAGTAGGTATGAGGAATGTATGATTTATAAAAAACAAATCTGCGCGGATAAATAAAGGAAAGTCCTGTAAGAAAAATATCCTCAGTGCAACCTTCTGGGATTCAAACCCTGAGATACCCATCACTGGAAAAACAGAATAGACAAGCTCAACGTTTTGTTCACATGCTCACCAATTATACATATATATATATATATATACATATATATATATATATATATATATATATATATATATATGCCTATATTTAAATCAAACAAATCTATCAAACTAACAATATATAATAGAGTTTTTTTTATGTGTTTGGTTAGAGAACTTTCAGTAATCCACTATTAAATAGATGTGTTTAGTAAGGGAACTTTCAGTAATTTACTCTTTTATAGATGTGTTTGGTAATTGAACTCTCAGTAATCTATTCTTTGATAGGTGTGTTTGGTAAGTGAACTTTTTAGTAATCTCTTCTTTGGTATATGTGTTTGGTAAGTGAACTTTTAGTAATCTCTTCTTTGGTATATGTGTTTGGTAAGTGAACTTTCAGTAATCTACTGTTTGATTTATGTGTTTGGTAAGTTAACTTTCAGTAAGCTACTGATTGATAAATGTGTTTGCTAAGTGAAATTTCAGCAATCTAATCTTTGATTTATGTGTTTAAATAGTGATCTTTCAGTAATTTACTGTTTAATAAATTTGTATGGTAAATAAACTTTCAATTATCTACTGTTTGATAGATTTGTTTGGTTAGTGGAATTTTTAGTCATATATCTACTAACTCAACTAATCAAACAAGATCAATAAACGTTGTTTTAGCCACCCCGAACCGATGGCTTTGACTAGCATCCTTGAAGTCTAAATTCTACCCCACCACCAAAGTAAAATATGTAAAAGTCCCTGAGGATTAGTAAGAGTGTGGTAGACAACTGTAAATATTGATTTGGCGTTATGTTTTGAAACAGTTTGTAAACATTGACCGCCGTTAAACCCAGCCAAACCGATCATTCAAGGTTCTTAGTATAGCGAGTTACATTAGTCGGTTGTTTCCTCA
Organism: Timema douglasi; assembly: GCA_901482245.1. Taxonomy (NCBI): domain Eukaryota; kingdom Metazoa; phylum Arthropoda; class Insecta; order Phasmatodea; family Timematidae; genus Timema; species Timema douglasi. The sequence continues at coordinate 118,091 of CABEEJ010000912.1, read as the reverse complement.
AATTACGTGGATAATAGTAATAATAAAGATTGAATTGTTGATTCAGAGGGTGATGTTAAGAAATTGCTGGTGACTTAGAGGTCTTTATTCCCATATTTGATGAGGAAATTATGGGTGTTTTTTCCATATGAAGGGCACAGTGATAAAAGGGAGACAGTCAAAATACAAACATTTTGCAGGATAACATCTCTTATATATAAAAACCCTATAAGGAACCCAGAAAATACATTTTTAAATTAATTAAAATATGACAAGAGAGCTCTTTTAATCATAATCTAAAGTGCATTGGAAATATCTCATTATTATCTTCCAGATGGAAGAACTATCTCAATTTGTGTTAAAATTGGACCCACCCCTTTTCCCTTGTACCCTACATAAGGTATTCCTAACCAGTTTACCTACTCACTATCATTACAACAACGGGTCGCTTCCACTAAACACACTTCCTTATCCATACACCTTAGACTAGATGGCCAGTATGTTATCAGCTGTTTATAAGGCACCTTATCTGAATAGGTTGCTGATTATATGTTTATTAATTCGGTGGCCACATTATATATGACGTCACTTTGGCCATAGATTATACTGACAATGATAGGAAGGTTTGGGTTAGAATCCTTGTCAGCTGTACTGAGGTTTGTTTCCTAAATATTTTTCCACTCTCTACACTGGAAAATTGCTGGTACACTTTCTTTAAATTCAATTTCCCTCATGCTTAACACATTATTGTAATTAGTACATATGCGTATAGCCCGAACGCATAGTAATACGTGCTGAAAAAAGGGATAACTTACCAAGGTTGTTTTAGGTATGTATTTGGTTTATTTATTTATAATTTAAATTGAGTTTGTAAGTTAAATAACATTGAGATATGGCGACGCTTAGTCGGTGGTTGTCAACGGAAAGATGTCCATTAACTGAGGTGGATAGAACAGTAAAAATGTGGTAGTAAAGGCACGATGATAATGGTGGTAATAAGCGGGTATAAACCTAAATAATAGAACTTAGGGGATGGAAGAAAGAGGGGTGCGACGCTATACACACGCGTTAAAGAACTGAGCGTAACAAGTTTATTTTGTTGTATCAGCCGTATAATGATTATAATGTATCAGATAAAAGTTTAATGAAGGTAGAATAGGCCATATAATTAACCAAAATAAATAAGATATAGTATAAAGTGTCAGCTTGTTTATTAACAAAGTCACATATAAATTGATCAAGTGTCTATTTAAATTAAATATAACGGTGTAATAAACCTAAAGTTTAATCAAGTGCGAATAAAGTTGCGACACAGCAAGATGTGTTATTAAACGTAATAATTAAAAAGGTTGTGTGATACTATTAACATTATAGGCCTTATTAACAATTCTGATAATATATCTTAAGGGTCTTAAAACGTTTTAGTCGTTTTAAATATACAACAAGCTATGTGACAAATTAAAAAAAATAATTGTTTGAACACATTCTTTCGTGTGTCATGCCTTAGTTCTCGTCCAATCCATCTGTCCATTTATATATATATAGTGTGTGTATGTATATACTAATAAGGAAAGAATAATTAAGAAGTGTACCCAAATATGTGTGTAGGTAAGATGAGACACAGTTTAGGGCAGAAAAAACACATTTCAGTACATTCGAACTCTAACCTCTCCATCACCAGAAAACCAGTTAAGAAGAGACTAGAACCGTTGTCTGCAAATTCAGTGGGGCGAGTTTTTAGTCAATCTTTATTAGTTGATGAATTAATTAAAAAATATGCCATTTCACCTAAGTTTAATCTGATATTTTCAAGTTAAAATATTTTGGTAAAGAAGAGGGTAGGGGGCGGAAATTAATACATTATTTTACCCTATTGCCATCACTATTTTGATTTTAGAATAACTGATGAAGCTCGAATAAAAGGTTATTAAGTTTAGTTATTATGTAAGAGAGAGAGTTTCTAAAAAGATAGACTCTAATGAATGTTAGTAAAAATCTTGAATATTATAAAACTTTTAGCCTAGTTGATGTGTTTTATTTGAAAGTTTAAATTGTATAGGGGTCTACATAAGATACATATTTAATTATGTAAAATGTAAATACTGTGTTAACATATATCTCTGTTAAAATACGGTTCAGTCAATGTTATTTAAATTAATATAACGTGTTGATTAGCAAATTAACTCACATCGCACCCACACCGTTCAAACTCATTTTAGTCTGGTTTCACGGTGATGGGGAAATTGGGCTTGGAGTCTCGGCAAAGTCTAGTGAGGGTGGTTTTCCTAATTGGTTTTCTACTCTTCCTCCAATTAAATGAGAGTAAGTTTTCTTTAGCTTCCACTTTACACATCGCTACCACATTAGTGTAATTAATATATATATTATGATTTTCCCCCGAATGGGTGACGCAGTGGTAAAAGACAAACTTACAAAATATTAAACTATGCCATGTTATTTGTAGAACTGAATTTATTTTAAAAGTAAAAATTACATGTTTAAAATACTATACACATTTATATGTACCTAATACTTTTACTATAATATTGAAATAGAACTACCTATGTCGAAGTCCATTATTTACAACTAAGTCTCTTTAAAAATTATATAAATTTATAAATAATGGTTTTAGTTACTAAATGTATTTCATCTCACTTTGAACTATAATTTGACGTAGTACTTAACACTAAAATAACTCCACTTATGTTGATATCTTTGTTAATTAAATAGTAACATTTTATATATAAAATTAGTGATACTATCAAACAAAAAAATTAAAGATGTTTTTTTAAATATTATTATTTCATGTTCTAACACAAGGGCTATTTAACAAATTAATTTATGAAGTATATAATATTATAACTGTGGCTAGAGGTAACGAGCTCTCATTAGCGTAAAGAGAGGGTGTACAAATTGCCGTGATAAATTGCATGTGGATAACTACGCCCAGTACACACCGAACCTCAACCTCTCCATTGCAGACATTTTAATCAATTGTGAGTCTGACGTATTAAACTGAAGAAACATTTGTTGTATGTATATATAAAACTATACATTGACAATGTTCTCCCTTTCAACTGTTTGCTTCTACAATTTGAGCTACAAATCACTCTGAAGCTATAGATTTAAACTGTTGGCGCTCCCTCCGTTTTTCGTGTAATTCTCTCCTTTAATTTTCTTTGTTAAGTTTGATGGATAGGTGGCAAGCTGTATCCTGCTCGCGAAACCCTTGCTATCCACCCTTTCATTCACCCCTAGGCACGCCACTGGTTGATATACAATGAGCCGGGTCACACCGGGTCAAACTAGAATCACCGACCATCCTCACATAGAGACAAACGGAAGGGGAAAATTGCAACCAAACCTTAAAATAGGTGTAAATAGATGGTTAGCTTTATTGGCTTGAATAAATCATGATAGCTATAAGGGTTTTGTTTGATGACATTTCTATATGTTTGGCATTAGGGACTAGTAGGGACCAAAACCAAAGGACTATGATGGAAAAGTAGGATTTTAAATAGTATGCATTAACTAAACTACGTTTTTAGAGAGAGAATTGGAAACCCCAATTTGTTAAAAAAAAAAAAATTACTGCTGTATACCTTGTCGAGTAAGTAAATCCTGTTTACCTTGTATACCTTTTCGATTAAGAAACTCCTGCCTACCTTATCGTATACCTTGATGATTAAGGAATTCCTCTCTTACTTAACAAATTAAACAATCCTACAATTGGTGTTAACATCTAAATTGTAATATATTTATTATAAAAAAGTATTTTTATATATTAAAATAATATATTTAAAATATAAATTTGAATGAGGTTTAAAATTGATCTGATTGTTAATATGTGATTTTTCCTCCTTTTAATCACACACATATTATTATTATTAGCACCGCGTCTTACTACCCGTTCGGTTTATACGCACTTACGCTAATGTGTAATGGTAGGGTGATTGTAAGATGAAATGGAGGACCTACATTTTAACATGGGATCCGAACCACGGTGGAGGCCTTGCATTCCCCACATCCACACGTTGTGATTAATACACGTCTTGTCAGGAGTGAAGAAAGGGTTTTCTTTATTTAGCACCACGTCTTACTAAACGTTCGGTTTATACGCCTATCTGGTATCTTCATAAGCAAAACTTTGCCAAAATCAATGTTTTTCGAACCGGTATGTTCTGGTAACACACTTTCTCTTATGATATAATTGTTATGTTTTTTATTGTAAAGAATGAAGATAAATCAAGCTCAATAAAGGTATTACATTGTAAAGGGGATTGAATATCAACCTTAAAACTTCCTATATTAATTCTGAAGACTCAAAATTTGGTGCAAGCCTATCAAAGTGTTCATTTATTCAGAAGAGAAATATAACTACAAAGATACATGACGATGTTTAAATTAATTGATCATATACTTATTTTTTTAGTTCAGCAGATTTAACCGCATTTTGAATAAAAGGATGTTTTCAAGTTTACCATAGCTATGATGAAAACAAACAATAGCACAATAAAGTACTTTTCCCCACCGTGCCTTGAAACCCATACTGAATATCTGAATTTTACTACACTAACGAGGTAGGGGCGAAGAAGATATAATTTGGAAGAAATGCTATTATTTATGCATTTTAGTGAGGATTACTCCATCTAGATATCATATTCTGAAAATTGAAAAATGACACATGGACACAGGCTCTTATTCCCGTGTCCAGGTATCATTTTTCAATTTTCTGAGTAACAGGTTAGGATTCGAACTCCGAACCCTCGTTACCAACAAACCATACTAAACGGTCTTAGTGTCTAAGGGGCCACCAGTGTAGGTTATCTCTTAAATGGACCGAAGGATACGAGATAGTCTCAAAAGATGGCTGCCAAATTAGAAATTAATTAAACCCCAGGGTATGTTTATAAAGTTTCTTAGAGTAGCGTCGCTCGTCCAAAACCCACAACATTTGACGATTCACTAGCAAACATTGGTAAATGAATGCCTCTCTAAATTATGTATCTCGGCTTCAGTTCTGTGTAAGCAAGTTAGTCCCTCTAGGTATCAGTGTATCAATTTCCGCGGTTTACATTTTGTTGCTGAATGTTTCAGTGGACATAAAGCCCTTTGTTTTCTATGACCTAAGGGATATCTGTAATCGCATAATATAACAATTCTCTACCGATCGTTTAATGTAAATGTGCTGTACTTTCAAATGAAAGGTCAAATTATTATTTAATATTCTGTTGAAACAATCAATTCATTCAAATGAAAGCAATTGAATAGTTTTAGATAGTTGTTCAACTTTGAGCTGTGCAACTACAAGTAGAATTGTATTGAAATAGCCTGATAAACATCCGAACAATTAAGGATAATAATTGTTGTTCAACCTTGTGACAAAAACTTAGTATTACTTGTGACAGGTGAATGAAAATATCACCAACATAAATTAATGTTCATGTTTTAGTTTGAATGATTTATCAGTCAGAAAGTATTATTATTATTATTATTACAAATAATTATTATTTTATGCTATTGAATTGTACGTTTTAAATTTATGATGATGGTAATACATGTTATAGTTTTACACAGAAACCAATTTTGATAGATATATATATATCACCACGTATTACTACCTGTTCAGGTTATACGCATATCTGATAGTTACTCTAATGGAGTAAGGACGAGGAAGGAAGCATTTTGGATGTAATCTACCCGCATTTGCGTAGAAGGAGAATGGGAAGCCCTTTAGGGAAAATCACCCTAAGTAAACTAGACTGTGATTCGAGCCCCCATCTCTCCGTCATCAGTAGTCCAGTCCAACACGAGAATGATGCGTTAGAGTAATCGGCCACTCAAGCGGGCATCTATATAGTTGTTGTATAGTTATTGGCTTTAATAATATTTAGAGATAATAAGTAGGCAACCAGACTTTATTTCTAATATGTTCCTTTATCCTTATATGAACTAAGATTTTTTATTTTATATGTTCTAGCAGTTTTAAGTAAAAAAGAATACAAGTATTAATATTGCATAACATAAAACAATAATTATTTTTAGTGAAATTTTAAATTGTATACTATTTTATTTAGTTAATTAATCAAACTGCTATTTAGTTATAGCAATATGATACTTTATCAAAATATATTGTAATGCAGTTTAACAATAGGCTATTTTAAGAAAATATGTATTTTATAATAATTTAATAATACAGTATTGGTATTATAAAATAATATTACTATCCATTATCTAGTTCAAACCCCATCAATTTGGTTTGCGGTGAAAGATGTAATTTAATGTGTCAAACTTTAATAAATTTGATATCTAACGTTTATCTAACAAGACAAATGGAAATAATTTTCAATGTCTTATTAAAACAAAAGTGTGACTACGAATTTAATAATGTTTGGATTATGTTAAAATATTAGTAGTTTGAAGGAATAAATGTAATCTCCTTGAAGTGAGGTTTTAAATCGACAACGGCCTTTAAATAAAATGTATCATAAAACAAAAACAAAACTTCAAAAATCCACAGAGGAGTCACTCTCGCAATAGATTGAAGATTGAATATACTGAGAATAGATTTTCTTAAATTGATTTCCATTGTCACACGCCAATCTGGATACAGGTCTTCTAAATTCTATCTTTCTCCTCCCTTTATCTTTGGTACACATAACATAAATAGACTAAATACTAATTGAACAAATCTACATTCTCTAACAAAGACAAGCCAGTTTGAAAGGGTTGATGTATTTGGTGTCTATATTTTTAGAAAATAATTAGTTTATTAGCTGGATTTGTGATAAAAAAAAAGTTTCTCTTACTAGCCTACATATAACTATTCTCTTAAACGCTAAAATAATCATATAAAAGGTTGAAATAGGGCTTAATAAATCTAGTATAGGTCAAAGAAGAACAGGTTGACTTTTTAAAGGTGACTTATATAATTAAGAATCTAGGTTTTGGTAGCCTTTATTATCCAGATATGTTTTTTGGTATATATATATATTATTACAATTCTTTTAATAGCTATTATCGGGTGAATGAATTTTGAAAAATCTTAAATGGAAATAGCTCTAGTGATTTTGTTCGAAATTGCTCTTTGGGGACTAATTTACATGATCAATTATATTGTGTGCCTATTTTTCTATAGTGAGTTAATTTAAGGGTAATATACTAAAGAACCATTTTTAAAAATTTGAAATTTAATAAAAGCTTTTTTTAAATTTGGTTTAAAATGAAAAAATCGTTTTTCTTGATAATAAAAAAAAAATTATTTTTACAAATATAAATAATTTGATGGTGATTAACAAATAACTAGTATTTGAATATTTGAAGTTTTTAAAAAAGTGTTTTAAAAATTTGGTTTAACCCACCTCGGTGGCGTAGCTGGCTAACGCGTTAGTCGTGTTGAGCTGCTCGACTGCTGAGGACGGGGAGATCGAGGTTCGAATCTCGGTCGGGTGAACTGAAGGGGGTTTTTCCTAAATGGTTTTCCACTCTCCCCCCACGCCAATGCGGGTTCACTTCCTCTAATTCAACCTTCCCAATTCCTAATCCATTGGAGTAATTAGTACTTAAAGAGTATAACCCGAACGGGTAGTAAAACGCGATGCTAAATATTATTATTATTATTATTATTAATTTGGTTTAACTTTTATTTATCGCTTGTTTAATATGTTAAATAAGATGTTAGACCTATCTTTGTTTTTCTAAGTAAGAATTACTAAAGTTAAGTTTACTGAAAACCTCTTTTTGAAAATTCAGTTCCAAACTATGATACATATTATGGTAAAGTTTGTACGCCTGTATTTTACAGTATATTTAGTATAGAACTAGCGCTCGCATTCAACAATTTTTGTTAATTGGCTACATATCGTTACTTTCTTCCTCTAACATAACTATGAATACGCCTAGAATTATTATTATTATTATTATTATTATTAGAACAACGTCTTACTACCCGTTCGGATTATACGCATTTACTCATAGAAAAATGTGGTTCAATAACCAGAAGATATATGTTATTTTTCAACTTCAATCATTTTTTAGTAAAATTCAGTGTAAAGTAAAATAAACTTACTTAAATTATTTCATTTAGAACATTGATTAAAGTTAAAACCAGTAAATTAGGTCTTACTTAATGGTAGTATACCTGAGTTGAACTTATTAAACCTGAATGATTCTATCTTCCTCCCCAAAAAGGGGGCTTTATTTATTCTTCAAAATAAACTTATGTTTTGTGTACTTAATTCTCTTAATAATTCCTTCCCGATTAAATTAAATTTTTAGTGGCCTTATAAAATATAATAACATGTATTTTTTTGAAATACTTACTTTGGATGAACATTTATTGTTATCGTAATAACGGTGACTTGGAGGTCAGGGGGTAAGGTGTCTGACTTCTGTGTTGAGAATCCGGAGTTCAATCCTCGGTCCCGGCACAGATTTATCTGATTACCAAACCCTTCCTTCCCTTTTAACAAGACGTATATTAATCAAAACTTGTTAATGTGGGGAATGCTAGGCCTCCAACGTGGTTCGGATTCCACGTTAAACTGTAGGTCCTCCATTTCATCTCACAATCACCCTACCACTACACATTAGCGTAAGTGCGTATAACCCGAACGGGTAGTAAGACGTGGTGCTAATATTAATATTGTAATAGCCTTCTTGGGATCAAAATTAAAATATATTATTTTAATAGCAACGCAAGAATAAATTTGTTATGTGCCTATATATATATTGGTGGTTAATTGATACATTTATCCGGTATCTCGGTTATAACGGTAGTTCACTCAAGAAAAGTAACCGAATAATATATTTTTAATTCACAGTGTATTACTACTCGTTGCATATAATACATATTTACAATGATGGGGTAAAGATGAGAAATTTAGAATTCAGAGGAAATTTACTAGCATTTGCATGGAAGGAGATTGGAAAACAATATAGTTTAAGCCCTATCAGTTCACTCGACTGGTATTTTAAACCTTATCATTCCATCATTAGAAGTACACTTTACTGAGAGAGTTAAGCCCTATACTGTGTTACTACTAATGCGTTTTTCACAAATCTCGCTTTTAAAATAATATATTTAAATTAAATTATTGTAATCAATTAATTTTTAAAAAAACTCTTCTTACTACCTATCCATGTTATAATTATTTTAACTAAGAAAATAGGATAGGTACAATGAATATATAATTTAGAGTAAGTGTTCCTGCATTTGCATGAAGAGAGGAGAATGAACTTTAGGGGAGAAATATTGATCACACCCAACCGGGATTATAATTCAGACATTCCAAACAACGGAAAATCACACTAAATGAGTCTTACATTTAAAGCGTGTGACTGCTAATATGGGTAACCTACTTACGGCTCTTACTTATAGTAAATATATTTGAAGTAATTTATTTATATGAAATTTTTTAAATTTCATATAATTTATTATGAAGTATGTATAAAAATTGATTCAATTTTACATATAAATATTCATTGCCTAGGCCTAAAATCTAGCATTTTATTATTTCAGAATAATGTGTAATTTGTAAATTAGTTTTTAACTTATGTGATGAAATATCTTTAAAAATTAATCAATTATTTTTATATATATTTTTATAAAGGATCAATATCATTGTGACCGGCATTGGTTGTAGTATGGGGTTTAAGGCAGTAGTATTCAAACTAAAAGGCATTCACCAGCTAAGTTTACCTGAATGACAGCTCGAAATGTTACTAGAAGTAATCCCTAATATATCACTACGCCAACAGCTGACATCTATCACTTTGGATGACTGTAATGAAAACAGATGGTAATATATTAATGTGATAGTTAACCACAGTAATTTAGGCCAATATTATTTATATATTTATTTGAGGTCGGACACAAAGTTTATCTATAGTTTTATTCCCCTTAAAAAAATATTAACATCACTTTCACAAAAACTTATAACGACCATAGCCTCAAAATGGCGACTGACGAATTTTAAACCATATGATTGAACATAATGGTAAACAAGTTTTTTACAATGATGCAGACACGCAGTTGATGAAAATACTTTATTCAGTTAAATATTTCAAAATACGATAAAATAACCATAAAATCATGTATTGTATGTAAAAAAAATGACAACAATTTTCTCTTTTCCAAGAAAATACGATGCCTGTATTAAAAGGTATTGATGTATGCACTATAATACACAAAATCAGTGAAGTTCCAAAACGAAAATTAAGTACTTTTAATTATGATTAAAATATTGTTTCGAGTTGGACAAAGAGAAATTATTTTAAAAAATTAAATAGTATGAGAAAACTTAAGTTTACGTTATTTTAAATGTAATATACAACAGGTAACTAAATATCTTTATATTTATCATAAAACTGTGATCTTTTACAAGTGTTGGCAGCCCAAAACCTAAACATATGATTTTCGAACTGTCATCCAGGTAAAAACCTATCGTGAATGGAATAAAAAAAAAAGTAGCCCCATTGCTTCTTTGGTGCTGACTAACAACTCACAGTTGACTTCTGACAGTCAACATTTAGGTATATACCTAAATTCTTACTGTCAGAAGTGACAGCTGCCAAACACGTGTTTTTGCAGATCATATGGTTCGGAGTAAGGATACATAATTTGGTGTGGTAGCTTTTCAAAGCTGTCAGTCAGCACCAAGGAATCCATGGGGCTACTGTATTTGTTCGTGTATCCCAATAAATAATTTATTTTCAATATTGTAACCCAAAGCTATTGGTGCATAATGAAAGATATACATATTTTATAATCTATATCTAAATCAAATACAATATCTTACCTCTAAAAAAAATGACAAACAACTATGTATATATATATACAACTATATATATATATACAACTATATATATATATATACAACTATATATATATACAACTATGTATATATGTATGTATATAAACAACTATGTATATATGTATATATATATTTAAATTGTACTTAACCCCTATATGTCTTTGCATACCCTCAGGTTGAATACCAATGGTCGAAAGCATCACTCTCGTGTTAGATTGGATTTACCGTGAGAAGGAAATCGTGCTTCGAATTCCAGTCATATTTTGAAAATGGTTTTCCATTAATAGCTTCCCACCCTCCTTTTAATAAAATGAGGTTATAACTCCTTGAAAATTCTACCTTTATAATGTATATTCCATCATCGTAGTTAATGCATTAGTATAATCTGAACATATACCTATGCGGGGTTAAAATACAGTTTTGGGTGTAAAGCAATACATTTATTGACTTATTAATTTATATGAATCCCTAATAATACAGTTTGATCAATTCTACTTTTAAAAATGCATTTGTACTACCAGAAAGTTTTTAAAGGATGAATTACATCTTTATAAGTAAAACATCCTATTTAAACGTAAGATAAAGGAATATTTTTTATGCTCTAAATAGAAACAAAAGGTAAATCCCTTGACAAAATATATTTCGTGGTTTACCATGATCTACTTGCGTGATACATTCATTACGAAGCTAAGTAACTGGAGATTACCTAAATGAATACCGCTATAATCTCAACAAAACTGAAGAAGTCCCTTAAGAGTTTTAATTCTATTACTGGTTGGCCGCCATCCAGAATACCTCGTGCTCTGGAAGGGTGAGATATAAAAAGATAAAATGAAATAAAAATAAAGCCCGGCAAATGCTTGAACCGAAATAACGTTTCATTACTTTATATTTTACTATTTTCTTTCCACGAATAAAAATTTCCTTTGTGTATCTGTGCGCGTGTCTCTGCTTTTTTTCTAGCTCACCGGTAGCAACAAAAAATGTTGATAGAAGGGAAAATGAAGACACATTTCCATGAATTTGAATAAGACTACACTTTATGGTTAAAGGTTTTTTTATACAAAGAGTTCATTCCCTGTTTGGATTGCTTCCACCTCATGAAAAAACAATAATACTCGTATTTGCAAATTTGTTTACTTAGGAATACTTTTTTAGACGATTTGATATACTATTCAAAATTTGTTTGCACTGATATTTTTGTGTAATTTTAAAATAATCGAACCCGCATTGGTAGGCATGTGGACTAAATGTTAGGCTCAATTGTCTGGTTTGGCAGTCATTGGGAGATCGGGGCTAAAATTCCGGATGGTTATCTACGGATGGTTAATATATCCTTAATAGTTTCCCACTCTCTCTCTCTCTCTCTCTCTCAAGACAAATTAAGCTACATTTATTCTAAATGCAACCTTTATTTTAATTAACCTATTAGTGTAGATAAATATTCGGATAATACGAACGCTTAGTAAGACGCGGTGCACAAAAACAAAGCAAGAAAAATATCTTAAGATTAGAAAATAAAAGGTTAGATGATATTTTTAGAGGTATCAATCTGTTAAACATTTAAAAACCACCCTGTCTCTCCAACGAAGGTTAAAACGACTAAACACACCCTAATAACACCTTCTGTTAGGAGAGAAGGAAACATAAATTAAGATATAATAAATCCACTACACGACCTATTTTACTCTAACTGAGGCTGAGGTAGGAGCAAACGCCTTATCTCCACTTCCACTTCACCACACGAGGTAGTGAGATTATCTTTCAGGATTACGCTTTTCATCCTACGAACAAGGATATTTTTAGTTCACATTTATGAATTCCTCTAAAACTAGGATTCAGTGAGATGAGAACACCGTAATCCTACGTCGCCACACAGACACAACGCAGGTTAGGCTTAGAGGTAGTCTGACTTAAGTTAGTTTTTATTGGATAACTTACATAAGCTATCTGCACCAGTGGAAAGGCGAACAAAGGGATCAGTACTGTTCTGTCTGGTTTGCCCGTCACATGAAGGTCGGAGCTAGAATTCTGAAAGTATGTACTAAAATGTATTTCCCTAAATTATTTCTAACTCTCTCCCCACACAAGTGAGTACACATTCTCTAAAATTATTATTTCTTTCTCCCCACCATATTAGCGTAAATACGTGAATAGGACTGACGGAGAGTAGCATAACGTAGCACGTAACATACAATCACAATATTATGAGCTTTATGAATGATATTTTACTAAATTTCGCAGAAAAAATATCTGGCTTCAGTGGAAGCATAGTCTAACGCGCTATGTGGGAATGCTAGGCCTCCACCATGGTTCGGATTCCACGTTAAACTGTAGGTCCTTCATTTCATCTCACAGTCATCCTACAATTGCACATTAGCGTAAGTGCGTATAACCCGAACGGTTAGTAAGACGCGGTGCTAATAATAATAATAATCAATCAATCAATCATTGTTTATTTAGGATTTAAAAGAAAAATTACATAGATTAGTTTTTGATATAATCCTGAAGTACCTAAAGGTACATCTTCAGGTGTTGTAGTAAATTAAATATTTAACAAATGGTAAAAATTATAATAATAATAAAATAATTAAAAAACAAAAAGATTTACACATATAACATTTACACTCAAAAATATTTACATTGTTGTTTGAAGCATGCCTTGAAGCATCCAGTTTTTAATTTTATTTTTCGCTATATTTATTTCAGGGATTTCTCTAAGTGTTGGTGGTAGCAAATTAAACAATAATAATAATAATAATAATAATCTAACGCGCTACTCTTGCAGTAAGCTAGGATGCCGATGACGGGGAGATGGAGGTTATAATATCGGTCGGGTTTAATGAGGGTGGTTTTTCCAAAATTGTTTTCCTCATTTCCTCCACACAAATAATGATACACTTCCTATAAATTTAACCTTCCTTATAACTACCACGAGCATAATTAGTATATAAGCGTACAACCCAAACGAGTAGTAGTAAGATGCGGTGCTAAAAAAATTGTTAAAGGATTGTAAGAAATATATAATAAAGAATGCAATATGCCTATTACTGAAATATAATAAATAAACTATGAAAATAAATATTGATAATACGCTTTATAAAACTTAACTATTTAATAGTACAATGCCATCTAATAAATTAATGGATGTACAGCAATATTACAAGAGCATAATAAAAATATTCTGAAGCTATTCTAGGTATAAAAACGATTAATTTTGGACTAATTACTAAACTTCGTCATCCGGATCTTTCTTAAACAATATTTTTAAAGTAAAATCACGTATGCCACTATTAAAACTAATGACCATCTTAAACCTCAAAATGTTAATGCTATTTTTTTAAAACATATTAAAGTTTGATAAGGAGAGATAATATTAATTTGTGAATCAATCAATGGACTAGGAATTTATAAAATTAAAAAAGGTATTAGATAAAGTGGCGCTAAACATTAAACAAACTTGAAAAAATAACATAAAATAATATCACTAATTATTTCATATCAATCATAAAGAATGACACTCAAAAACATAAATTAAAAGAGCCTTTGTAACAAAAAACATGATAAAATTAGAATATTACTTTTAAGACTATAAGGCTCATAAATATATGATAAAAAAGATAATTTTAAATATAATTTTTACATTTTATACTATTCACGTGATATTATAACGAACTTAAAATAATGATGATATATGTTTACTTGGTAAATTAATTTAAACAGGAATTAATGTAAAACAAGTTTCTAAAAGAGATTTTGCAAAATGAAAGTTGGAGCTAGTTAATAATAATAATAATAATAATAATAATAATCATTTACGTTCAATTAAATTTATTATAGTGCTAGACAACAGTTGTGAGACCTAAGACATGCCAGCACTGAAAAGTAGGCCTACACAAGTACCTTACAAATACGTTTAGTATTGAAGTAATAAACAAATAAAAAACTAAATAATGATACATACTGATGAATAATTACAAAAATTAGGACATTACTATTAATATTTGATAAAAATAATAAATAAATAACTTAAGCGTAGTATAATAATAATAATAATAATAATAATAATAATAATAATAATAATAATAATAATAATAAGGTAGAATTTACAAATTGATGATTCGTTGTGGGAATTCCTTCTCTCCTTACGATGATGCTAAGTGAGCAGCCACCATTTGAAGAGTAGTTTCGATGCAGTTCTAAATCATAACTATTAGGCGAGGAGCAACAGCTTTCTCCCCAATCTCTGACCTGAGGATAATGTAGAACTACATCGAAACTAGTCAAATGGTGGCTGCTTAGGCAGCATCAAAGGAAAAAGTGCATTCCTACAACTCATCGTCAATTTGTAAACTCTACCTGTTTTATTATTATTTATTATTATTATTATTAACTAATTTCAACTTTCATTTTGCAAAAATATTTACTTTCTCTTGGCCCCTCTTAGTGAGAGGTATTGTGATCGTAAAAAAAAAAAATTAACCCAAGATTATGATAAATGTTAATGTCTTATGAGACCCTGATACAAAAAAAAAAGTGGCTATCGCAATGCTGTCTGTTTTCTCTGTGTATCTGTACCTCGGGCTGGAACCGAAACTTTTTACCGATTTGGCTATGTTCCAATTAAATTACAAAATAAACATTCATAATCATTATTTAAAGTTCATTATAATAGGCTATCATGTTAACAATATATTAAATTGTAAAACATATATTTATAATTGTCTTTTTTACCATATATTCATGAGCCTGATACTCTTATGTAATGTATTAATTTTAATTTTTTTCCAAAGGATATTATAATAGGTTTTTTGACTGTCATTCTTCACGATATATATGACAGTGATGTTTTATGTATTTTTACAGTTTGTTTAATGTTTAATACAACTCTATTCAATACCTTTAAAATTATTATCAATTCTTAATACTGTGACGTAATTTACCACCCTACCTTGTATTTCCCTATATTTTTATAATTTTTGAGAATAATTTCCGATTTATTTTTGTATGAAATTCAATAAAATAAAAGGATGTAAGGAACAACGTATAACATTGTTTTAAATAATTTAAATAAGGAATTTTGATTCAAAGAAGAACACTTACCTTTTATAAATCATATTAATTATCCTTCTAATAAGTATGTTTGACTCTTGTAGTTATTTTCAACGTCGACCATGTTTGTTTTAATGCATGCGCAGTTCTATCAAACAAGTGATTAGCGGATCTCATGATTGTAAAAGAAGAAGAAAGACGAAACAAGGCTCGATGTAAATAACTCAAAACTAACGCGCTGTTCAATTTTGACAGATAGAAATAAACATTTAATTATTTTATGAAAACATTGTTCACATTCATTGGGATGTATTTCAATATTTATATTAAACTTGCATTGTATTTGATTTTTATCCCTAGTCCATAGGCAACATTTTATATTTTGTTTTTATATATTAGTTCTCTCTTTGGACTTTGAAGTAAAGAATAGAACATTTTTAAATTTGATTTTGGAAGGCTTTCTGTAGGAGACTGGGTCTTCTTCCTCGGTGTTGGTCCAACATGGAGCCAAATCTGTGGAGCTCCTAATTCAAATTAATTTAAAGTGAATTAACGGTTGTAAATTAAAGTACAAGTAGCAAAGTGTGTGTGCAAGAACTAGACTGTTTATTTTCGTTTAAATTATGGAAGAATTTGCATTACTAAAGTGAAATAAATTTCTGAAGTTGGTGTTTCGATATGGACTAACTCATGGGTGAGGTCAAGACAACCCTCCAACTTTAAATTATTATTATTATTATTATTATTTTCTCTCCTATCAAAATCAGAATTCATTTACGAACTTTCAGAAAGACAGACTAATGCAGAGAATTAAGTAACATTTTATTTTATGTATAGTTATTAATTTTTTGATTATATATTTTTTTCTCTTCTTTTGGGTTTCAACACTACTATTTTATACTTTGTTAAATTAGAATTAGAATTAACCGGAATTCCATAGGTATGATTGGAATGTGGTAAAAAGGAAACAACAATAAATCCACAAAAGTGCCAACAATTGTTGTTTTATACATTTATTTTTATTGTAGTCTAAATTACATTTTATTTCAACAATTAATTTTTATCTAAATTGCTCATGTTATTTTATGTATTCCACAGTGGTCTCGAGTATTGAGAGTCGTCGTGCCACTGTCTGAATCAGCCGAGGTAAATGGTTTTCTTTTTGATTATTATTTTTCTCCTAGATACTAGGGGTGGCGCCCAACAAAAACACAATCTTTATGCTTCTTGATGTTAACTATTGTTACATAAACAAGATTCAGAAGACACTGATATTAAACTAGAAAACTATATAACATTTATATAATACACATTCTTCTTCTCTTTTAATTTTTCAATACAATACATTGATTGATTCCCAAGTTAATGTTGTTAATGTGCCTAAATCAATTCCTACATGGTTTACTGAAGAATAAGCAATTAATTATATAAATTTAAAATGTATTATTGTGTGTAAAATTTAATTTATTAAACCTATTTCAAATTATCTGAAGTCCCCAGACTTTAGCGTCTGCCATTTAAGGTCATTATAGAAAGATTTCCGCAGACTGTTGCAGAATTTTCGAATGAATAATATGTGACAGTGTTTCTGGAGTTTCCAGGTCGTTTTGAGATTACAAATTATGAGGTTGTTTTACTATTTAATAAAAGGTTTAAATACTACTGTTATAGGTCTAGTTGTGAGCGTAAGAATTATACATGGATGAAAATCATTAAAATATTTTTTTACCAATTTTGTATTATCTTAACACAAATTAGAGCTATTCCAAAATTACATTTTTCCCTTTCGTATTTTACTGCCTCACGTAGCTACATTTTATATCCGGGTTACATTAAATTGATTGCGAGAAATTGTCATCTACGCTGATGTAAATTCGTTTATAGGTTGACAGTGAAGTCTTCGTTTTAAAAGTTTTGGTGTAACATTGATCTAAGAATTTGGTGGAGATTGTGTATTTTTCGGCTCTTTAGATTAAGACAAATCGTTTGCTAAAGTAAAAGGTCAAGTAATTTAAAAAACAGCTGTGCTATATTTTTAGAAAAATAATTACAGTTTAGTACCCTAGTTTGAGTTTGTCTAGTTTCCTAAATATCCTAAGTTCAAATCCCATTACGGTAAAATATATTACTGAGAAATTGAAACTTTATTTCTATCTAAGACGTAAATATATATATTTGGGCATGGTTTTTGTGATTGGTCTGTAATTTATAGCATACACTCACTAATATCATATAATATATCTTACTGACTCGATAGCGTACAAATAACCGTGAATATTTGTTTTTTGTAAGATTTTTACTAATATTTCAAGTTAAGCATTTAACTATTAATATTGAGAGCCCACTTTGGTGGTCAAAACGTCTTATGCATCACTCTCACAATAGACTAAGCTGCCGATGACGAAGAGATCGAAGTTTGAATCCTGGTAGAGTGCCATGAAAATGTTTTCCCCTAAATTGTTTTTCACCCTCTATCCACACAGATGCGGACATATTTCCTTTAAATTCAACATTTCATTCCCTTAGTAAACATATATATCAAATCAATATATGACTACCATACTAGCTTAGCTAGAGTATTATTCCTAGTACTATTCCCCAGCCCTTGGGCCTTTATCATTAATAACAGGAATAACCATTATGAATTTATAAAATGGCTTCATCAGCATCACTAAGAATCGAAAAACGGCCCCCTTGACTTGTTTATTTATCTAATCTTTTAACCGTGGGGATATGTGCTGTGTGGAATTTTATTGATGTAAGCTATTTGAAAGAATCGGCTCTATGTGATAAATAACCAACTGCCAAGATATTTTGTTAAATTTTAAGAACATACGTGAATAAATATTGTGTAAAGGAAGCGTAGATTTTAATTTTGCATTTACATAATAAATATTATGTTAGAAGTAACTTACTGTAATTTGTTTAGGTCAATATGTTTCAAAATAAACTAACTTAACCTTATTTTATTAAGAATATAGCATACAACTTATTAAAATTCTAATTATTGTACGGTTATCTTACAACTTAAACACAACTAATACTTTCAATTACGTGAAAAATAACAGCTTTTATACGGGAATCAAACCTGCCACCTTTGGTTTAGAAAGCACAGATTGTGATGTTTAGCTTAGTTGAATTTCAAATTCAGTGTCTGGATGGGTTAGCCTTTATGAACAGCCTTCATACATGTTTGTGTTACATATAAATTACAAATAATATGATGGATCTAAAAATAAAGCACGCTTATTTAATATTAATAGTATTGATATTAAACTGTTTCAACTAACATCACACAAAAAACAGTTTTCGTCCTTAAGTATGAATTTAGAAAAATTTACTTGATTCGCTGTTACATCAAACTATTAAATAACGTTATATATAACATCCCAGCGAAAATGGATTGGTTAAACGATTATGTTACGTGGTTGTAACACTCAACATGGTTAAAAGCAAAACGTTTGGAATGTATTTCTTGATCGAAACCGATTAAATTTCCAACCGATCCTTGATTAGTTGTGCTATAAATTAGATATAGTATTGTTGTTCAATGACAATTTGTATTCTACTTTTTTTTATAATGCCTACTTTTTCCATCCAAATAACGTAAATTTAACTTTAATCTTCTTTTTTTTCGCTTTGTGTCCAGTTCATAAAAAATAAATTACATTAAAGTGTTCGGGTCGAGAGAGATATAATATAGAGGAAATATACCCTAATGTTCGTGGAGGGAGCTTGGTAAATAATCAAAATAAAACACCCACGCTATACCTTGATGAAATTCAAATCCTGACCAATCCTTCACCAACAAACCATACTTAATGAAATTGACATGTAGCCCTTATGCTCTTCGGCAAGAGTAACTTAAAGTATCAAGGAAATAAATGGTACGGTGTTCCACACAGACTTCCCCTTTTATCTTAGGATAGGGACATTTATTAATATCTTGAAAGAATCATGAAATTAAATAATATAAAGTGTTTCATAAGCACTCAACCAAAGAGCACACATGAATTAATATACACTGTAACAGAAACACTGAGAAAAGATAAATCTCTCTGTCCACCAAAGAGTATAACAATCAAGCTCACATTTCAAAGATATTAATTAAAAAAAATATATATATATATATATAAATAAACATAAATAGAGATACATATAGCCATATATATGTACATATACATATAAATGTATATGTATATATATACATATATGCTTATAACTTAAAAACTATCGTTCATATAAAAATATATTTCAAAGAAAAGATTTTACTTTTAATAGTACTAGAGTTTTACAATTATAAGCTAGATAGAACCTGATACCCTTAGCTCAGTAGACAGACAGGCTACCGAATGAGCTAAGGTGTCGGACCGCATAAAAAATAATTATTGTGATAAATTCAAAATAATTAAAACAAATTCTGATGATACTACCTTTATTTTTGTTTAAGAGTGAGTCTTACAAATTTTGTGATTGGCCCGGCCCTTTAGACCAGTCGGTAGCGTGTCCACCCAATGGAATGAAGCTCCCAGGTTTGATTCAGGAAATGGCCGAAAAATTAATCATTATTAAAATTGGGATTCCCCTTTCATGGTAATGAATTAACTTTACGTTGTTATTGATATATAAATAAACTGATAATAAAACGTGTGATGGGCGTAGTCAGTTGGTTCAGATAGTACACACTGAGAAACCCTAATGATTTTTTATTGCAAACTCATTTTTAATATAAATAATTTAAATTATAACTATGTTGACATTAAATATGATTATCTGTTTAACAATATTACAAGATTATTTACTCTCTAATGTACAGCCGGTTTACCCTGACAGGTAGCAATCGTATCTTGATAGAATAAAATTTGGTCCTCTATTATAATCTACAACATTGTGGAACAATGCAAGGCAGGCTAACTACCTTTCAGGGTAAACAAAGGGTATTCTCTGTCTATGGTGAAACCTTACTTTCTTACCTTGACGGGATCCACTCTGGCCCTAATATATAAACTGTGCCATAGTGGCAACAAACAAGGTAAGTTTTCTACTTTTCTGGTAAATGAAGTGTACGTTTCCTCCTTTATCTGCTTGAGTGTCAAATTTGTCTTAGGAGCCACTTTCGTGTTAGACAGGGAGATCGGCGTTCGAATATCGGTCAGGTCTACTGAGGAAGGATTTTCCTAAATGGATTCTCACTATCTTTCCCCGAAGATGCGGGTAAGCCTCACATAGCACGGCTATTCCATCGACACAGAAAACGATCTTAAGAACACAAATATATTTTAAATCTTCCGATTTCTTACAGTGGTAAGTCCAGTCGATGTTTGAATATAAAGTTAAGAATTTAAATTTAAAGATTTTTATGTAATTAATGTTTATAATTTGAAAACTGGTATAACCCACATCGTTGTTCGCATGGTCTAACGTGTCACTCTCCTGGATATAGGGGTTCGAATCCCCGTCAGGTGTACCAAGAGCATATCAATATCAAATATAACCGGCATCAGGGACACACCCTTTAATTTAATTCCGAAAAAGGTTTTGACTCAACAAGTTAATCCCTGTGTAAATATTAATACTCTTACACTATAATACACTGTATTTTAATTTTCAACGAACTAATGTTAGAACTTAAAATGTATGTCTAAGGAAATGTAAAATATAATATTAGTTTTAAAATTAGATATATATTTATATGAAAATAGTTAAATATCAGAAAAATGTTTCCAAAAAATACTTTATTTGTGGATAATATTAATTTTACATGAGTGGGTAATTTTTTATATAATTAGTGATTTTTGTTTGTAAATTACTCTAAGCTGCCTGCATTGACTTTAGATAGTTCAACATAGTACACTTTTAAATTGGTAAATCACTGGTTTATAAGACACGTTTTAGATTCCGGCCTGGGCTGACAAATATATTTGATTTTTGTATAGGGATGTATTCGGTTTCCCTTTAGTAAATATATAGGCATTTTAGCATACGTACTAAAATGGGATAAAATAATTTGTAAAACGTGCACTGATACAAGCTGTCTCTTAAGAAAGTACATGTTAAATACACCTTTACAAGTTGTAGAGCATCTTGAATACAAATTAGATTTATTTTTAACTTATAGTTTCTTCAAAGGTGTTTCAATTTTTTTTGCAACCCGTCTAGCTACCATTTTGTCCAATACTCACTTTTAGCTACAACAATAGAGTAGAGATGAGGAAGTTTCAATCTGGAGAAAATATATCCACAATTGCATGGAGGGAGACTGGGAAACAATTTAGGGGAAAAAACAGCCTCGGTAAAATCGGCTGACTTCAAACCCATGCTTGACGTTTAGTTTTTATATTCTGTAAAATATAATTCGAACATAAAATAACGCTGGAAAGATTGTCCCGTCAGATATGTCTGAATCTGCCCATAGCTAAGAGATAGCTTTACAAGTCTCACTAGAAGAGATTGCCAATTTTGAAGGTCAAATAGTGTTATGGTTAATGTTTCATACGTTCTATACTGCCCGGCACTTATAATGGGTGTTTTTAGAGGCTGACTATAAGTCTAGAAGGGAGTGAGAAATATCTCAGAAATATGTGTATGGGTTTGTTTAGTAGTGAAGCAATATATTGCATTTCGAGTTACAAAGTATAGAGGCCCAAGTGGCTGGGTGTGTCTGTAATTGATTTCAACTAGTTTGTAAGTCGTATTATATTGTGTTTACAAAGCTCACGTTGAACACTTAAATGTTGATTTGTATTACGATTCAAATATTTTCTTTTACTAAAATATCAACATTACAAAATACATATATTACCCATATCAGTGGGAAGGTGCGTAAAGGTGTAAACCTCGTTTGGTCTAGTTTCCCTGCGACTGGGAGGTTGAGGTTTAAATCCTGGCCGTATGTATTAAGGGTGTTTTTCTTAAATTAATTTACACTATATCTCCACACAATTGTGGGTACACTTATTATAAAACTTTACTTTTATCACACATATATATGTATATATATTTATAGGTGTGATAAAAGTAAAGTTTTATAATAAGTGTACCAACACTTGTGTGGAGATAGATTGCTATATATATATATATATACATATTTATATAGCACCGCGTCTTACTACCCGTTCGAGCTATACGCTTAAGTACTAATTACGCTAAAGGTTTAGGAATTGGGAAGGTTTAATATAGAGGAAGCGAACCCACATTTCCGTGAAGGGAGAGTGGAAAGCTATCTAGGAAACACTTAACACAGTTCACCCAGGTGAGATTCGAACCTCGATCTTCCCGTCCTCGGCAGTCTAGCTCAATGTGAAACCAGCGCGTTAGCTAACTACGCCCCTAAGGCGTTTTTTATCACACTTGTCTAATTAATATTATTATATTAGTCAGATGGCTAATGAGACAAGTTGAACCAAATAATGTTAATTTTTATACTACTCGTATTAAACAAAATTCAGCTATTATTTATTTAGTTCAGAATTCGCCCCCAAATATCATCATAGTGTAAGGTTTACAATTGCTTTAAATCAACATTTTGTTCAATTTCTTTTTAAAAAAAAACAGTACTGTGCAATCACCAATTTAGTTAAAGTAGAAGTTTCAAGTTTGTTGATTAAATAAAGTGTATGTATGCGATACGTACACCTGAAGCTCTTCCAATCCCGTATCTGATGGTCGATGAACCAAGATGAAAGTTAGTACTGACGACGTAAACAAATACGTGTGAATGCGGAGATTTTGCACGTTGGGAGCTCCGCAAAGGTCCCCTGAACGTTGGTTTCACTCAATAAAATTAGTTAACAACCGTTTAGTTACCTTCTTAGTAAATAAAACCATGATGTATCATTTGAAGTGATGACATTTCCCTAGATGCTGGCTTTCTGTGTAACAATTTACGGTCACTATGATCAAATGTTCGTCCAGCTTATGTCCTTGTGATTTTCTGCTGTCAAACTTTCACAGGAAGAGACTTACCTGACAGAGATGAAAGTTATTAGATCTACTTACACGTATACATACGTCTAGTCATATATATTATCAATACATATAGATACGCTACTAATTTTGATAGAAATTATCATTATATATATAGATAATTTCCATCAAAGTTGCATCTGCAGATAATGCGTCTTACTATCTACTTGGACTTGGGTTATTCGTACCCACCAATATCATTAAAGGAGAATAAATAATATTTTATAAAAAATGTGATCAATGTTGGTCACCAAAATAAAGAAAATATCCTTTCTACCAACATCTTACTTTAGATAAATAAAACCAATATCGTTACAGTTCTTTATTATTACATTTTATAAAAGGTTTAGTATTTCATACACATCAATGTAAAGTACTGGCTATTAGTGAAATTAACTATCTAAAGAAGAATATGAGGATTAATATCTAGCGTGTTTATCGGTATTATTGAAAGTAAAATTTGCCTCTCAATACGATCGAGCTCTGGTCTTCAAAACTGTAACTAAGAGTTCTGACCCCCCATTCAGCCTTTGAACAAATCCTGACACTAAAGTATGTGCACTAGTTGTGACGCCCCGGTCACACGATGCTACTCCTCTGTCACATTAGGCTACTGCTTTGTAGTCCGGTTGCTACCATTAAAGTGTAAAAGGCTGTTGTTGGTGCGTGATAATGTCTTCATTGGAGCCACGTCGTGATATTTTAAGACGTTTGTTGCTGGCAGCTGTGGGTGATTTGTGGGAGGATTTGTTTGAGGACATACGTAATAAAAAATATGGAAATGGGTAAGGGAATGGATGAATATAAAGGAGCAGTTGGGGGTCTCATCAGCATTTTTAAAAGAACTGGTCGTTGAGGACTTTACTAATATGCTCACCCAACCACCTCATTGAATCACTCACCATGAATACTTATAAAAATTGAAGAGTAAACACTGAAACAAAAAAGCACAAACGGAACTGTGTGGATCTGGGTTAGCAGCTAGAACGGTAAAGTTTTCTGTCACATCACGCTACTAGGCCGGTACTTGGTAGCGCTACTGAATCACGTGACCCTATAGCGGCTACCAAAGTTAAACATGTTCAACTTTGGTAGCCGATACCTTTTAATAGCCTCTACCCAGCTACTTTCTAGTCACACGAAGCGTTAAAAGTATATACTATTATGGTGGCTACTAACTACATACATTTTCTTGTATACAATGTATGGAAGCTATTATGGTTGTGCTTTTTTTCTAATGAGAATATAAGTGGCACTTTTAATAGGTGTATGTGTATGTAAGTGTGTGTGTGTGTGTGTGTTTTGAATATAAAGCCTTATAAAGCCATGTCTTAAAATTGAGCCTATGTATCCAACTCATCTTCTGTGTCTTATGTTTTAGTTATACAGCAAATGATTTATGTTTTTATTTAAATTAAAAGGGGACATACGGGAAGGTGCCCCGTTTACCCCACCCCCTTGGGTGTGCCACTGGTTCTAATTAAACGCTTAGTGAGAGAAAGGACGGGAAAAATACCCAAGGTACCAGCCGGGAATCAAACCCGGGACCCCTAAGCTCGTAGGCAGGTGCATTGACCAATACCCCACGAGGTCAGTTAGACTTTTAATAACAGGTGTTACGATTTTAGAGTCCGAGTTATGAGTGTCTGGGACCTAAGATTTAGAGTAACTCAACTGGAGTTGTTAGTATAGATTCAAACAAGGGACCACAGCAAATTATCTAAATTTTTCAACAACTGCAAGGACATTATTAATTATCATTTTTATTAATTTTTAATCATCTACATAAGCGCTAAAATCAAGTAACCAATATTTTTAAACTTTTTAAACAAATATAAAACAGAATCAGAAAAATTTTACGTGTGTTTCTATGAAAAAAAATTGCACGCATTGTTAACTATTGTTTGATCAATCATAGTCAAATTGGTTTTAATTCAAAATGTTTTTTTAAAAATAATAGTTGTGATAATATTACTATTATTTTGATTTATTCATAGATCAATTAGTATTTTTAGTCATATAAACAATAAAACACATACCATTATTTTGGACCCGTTTATATATATATATATATATATATTAAATTTGAAATAGAATTTATTTTACAAAAGTTTTTTTTTGTGTGTTTTACTATACATTATTTGGGTGAACTGGCGGTCTAGGGGTAAGGTGTCAGACCTCTGTGCTTGTGGCTGGGGTTCAATCCTCGGTCCCGGCACAGATTTATCTGATTACCAAACTCTTCCTTTTCTTCTTACAAGACATGTATTAATCACAACTTGTGAATGTGATGAATTCCAAGCCTCTACTGTGTTTCGGATCCCACGTTAAACTGTAGGTCCTCCATTTCATCTCACAATCACCCCACCATTACACATTAGCGTAAGTGCGTATAACCCGAAAGGGTAGTAAGACGCGGTGATAATAATATACATTATTTGAAATTTCTCCAGCTAGTTTTCCGTTTTTTTTACAATAAATATTGTATTTATAAGTAAATTTTAAATTTTCAACATAAATCACATGTCCATTCCAATAATTGAAGCCAAAAGATTTGTTTAGAAAGTGTTCTTGAATTAAAGTAAAATAAATTTGTATTTGATATTTTAGCACAATATGCTCTATTTCGAGGCCGTAGCTTGGACCGTGTCTTCTTTCACGTCCTGAAAAAGAGTACTTCAGTGAGCGATAAATTGATGGAAACAATCGAAAATCAAAAGATTTTTCTTGGATTTATAAATAAAATGCGTCCACGACTTACGCTCTTCAAGTCAATCACTTGGTAGAGAGGCGTCGTATAAAATGGACGGCTCAATACGTCACATAGAACCGAGGCGTCAGATAAAATGGTGTCACGACACCCACTCTTCAAGCCATTGACATTTTAGAAAGCATTTTAAAATCTTTAAAGTAAGGAGTCCTAATTGTTTATGTAAATGAAATGGATTGAATCATGAAAGTTTGTTGAGACTAAATAAAGTATTTGAACTAATTTTGAGGAAAAAATATTGATAAGTGATAATACAAAGAGCAAATCTTTTCAACCTATTGTTCGTCAGAATTTTGACAAATTATTTTTTATAATAATTGTCAGTTAACTTTTATGACTATATCTATATCATTTACATAAAAACAAATACTCCTTTTTTAAAGTCTTAATATTTCTTATTGAAACAAAAAGTGTAGCTCAATTAATTCACATAGTATTTAAGTGTTTGATGAACGGCACAATAAATACGTCACATAGTCCCGAGAGCTCTGATAAAATTCTATCACGACGCCTGATCTTCAAGTCAAACTACTGGTAAAGGACGGGTTTCATAGTCCCATTTATTAACCTTAAATATAAAGTTTTGGTACCATCCTCCCTAGAACCAAATGAAGTACGTTTCATACTCACAGTTTAGTCAAGCTGCCCACTAAATTTTAGTATCGATCCAAACTAAACTTTAGCAATGCTGCGAGCACACTAAATCGACACTATTCAACTTTCAAGATGGATGTCGATCGGATTTTTGATGATGATGATCTAGTGGATTTAGTTGAGGTTATCGGTGTCATCGATAAGTTACCCGAACCCAAAAGATATTTTCGGGATGCGGAAAACCCTGTCAAATTCTATTACGACACGGAATTTATCAGAAGATTATGATTCAGCGATGATACCGTGGTGAACGTCTTCGTCCCACTGTTGACAGGTCCAAACCAAAACAACCGTGGTTTCCCTGTGCCTTCTTTAATAAAGGTGATTACAGCACTTCGATTTTATGGGTTTAGTAGTTTTCAAGTAAATATGTTTTGAAATTATTATTTTAATATCGATATGTTTTATATCCTCAAAATACCCTTGTATAAAATTAATTGCATTATCAAATGACAAAATTGTGGTACACAAGTGTTATACGGTCGTCTACATTTGCGTTTGTTTGTTTATTTATATGTTTATTAACAGCATGGTTCAAGCGATCTGGATGGTTAGGTAGAATATAAAGTGTAGTTATATTCTCATTTATTCTACATGAACATGTGATAGTCAACATATTTTGTAATATAGATCTTAATTACTTTATTAGTCAAATAAACAGTTGGTTGCTCTTTCTTCATCTGCTTCTGTTTTTAGGAGTGAATGTGAAATTCTGAAGGAATGTAACTTATCTATTCAAAGTCAAACATATTTTTAAAGTCTTTTGGCTATTTTACTATCTTATTTTGTTCACTATATTATGTCAGTTGGAGGTTGTTTATAAGCCGGATATGGAGATTTTGGACACTGTGGCACTTTGGCCAGGAAGCACCGATGATGCCAGGATCTTCAGCAACAGTCGACTGAAGACTCGACTGAAGACACGTCAAGTGAGGGGAAATCTTCTTGGAGATAGTGGATATCTACAATTAGGTTACATCTACACTTCAGTACTGTACCCACAGACTCCAAAGAGTGGCGGTACAACACAGCACAAAAGCAGACAAGGAAAGGGGTGGAGTGTTTGTCAGGGGTATGGGAACGTAGAATTGCATGCCTCAGACAAAAGTTGATTAACCAACTTGCTCACTTCCACCAAAGTCATCATTGCGTGTGCTGTGTTACATAACTTCGCCTTCCGACACCATGAGCTCCCACCCGAGGAACCCGAACGACCCATGGAACAAATTCCTGTACGGAATGTTCGTCCCAACGAGCAGGGCCGCTTTCATACAGTGCCACTTCAGCTATGAAAATTGATCTTTTGTGAATGTGAGGAATTCCAGGCCTCCACCGTGGTTCGGATTCCAGGTTAAACATAGGTCCTCCATTTCATCTCACAATCACATTAGCGTAAGAGCGTATAACCCGAACGGTTAGTATGACGTGGTGCTAATAATAATAATTTCAATTCTATTTCAATTTTCTTTATAATAATAATAATAATAAATTATTATTATTAATATTATTATTGTTAATAATAATAATAATTATAATAATAATAAATTATTATTATTATTATTATTATTATTAACAACAACATTGATCTTGTCTTATGTTGTCAACTGTCTTGTGTGTTTTGTCCGTCGTCAGTTTTATATGTAGCTAAAACATGGAAATATGCCTCCTGGGGAAATCGCCATATAAAGTATAGGATTAACGCATCTTGCACAGTACCACATGGGCCCACGCTCTATGGTGATGCGGAAAGCTGTGTCACGTCCTACTCCTATCACCAGTGTTGAATTCAATCACAAGGGTGGGGATGTAGTTGCTAAAAAAATAAAATGGTTAAAACAATTAAATTAAGAAAAATATATTAAGAAATATCTCACCATTGATATATTTTAAAGGGGGTAACCCCCACACTCCCCAGGTTTGCCTGAGCTCAACACTTCATTGATTGACCTTATTACATTGTTAATTTTAGGACTTTTCATTGGCTACTAAATATATTTTAATAAATTAATATATTCATTAATATACATTATATTTAAAAAAATATAAATGGTGTATTTTTAATAATTTACAATAAGAATTATATAATGTCAAGAGATGTAATTAGAATGCATAAATTGGAATTAACTAAAACTGTATTTTATATCTGGTAATTGATGGCAGGATTGTTTAATAGGTTTACTTACACTCCCAAATGTAACCCAGGAGATCGGGATCTACGTTGGTAGTGCAGTGAGTATACATTATTTACAAACTTCACATCTTACAACCAATTCAAATTGGATGCATATTTACACAATGTATCTACATATCATTAGCCTATTTATAAAATTTCATGACTTGCCCAGGTTTTTCAAAACAGACATTTTCTGCCAAAACTTTTTTCTGGTCTCCCTCAGTAAAATATGATTTTAACGTTTATTACAGTGATTACCAAATTGATTATCAATTTAAAAAAATAAACGTTAAAAGCTATAAAAGGGTTTCTTAAGTTAAGTATTTAAATTTCATGTTTTTTGATAATTTTAATTAAATTCCTAGACAATTCCCTACTTTCGTGATATATTTTTTTCTCTTTTCTATGCATGTTGCATGTTACACTAATGGTACAAGGATGAAAAAAGTAGAATATAGAATGTGTATGCAGCATTTGTGTAAAGGGAGAGTGGGAAACAATTTTTGATAAGCCATCTATATACAACCACTGGGGTCCAAACCACATCCCCTAATCATCAGAAAACATACTCGCATTTTTTGTCCTCGTGATCACTGGTGTGAATGAGCTTGCTGCTTGATCAGTTTATGTTTCTCTCTCTTTAACCATACCATTTTCTCTTAGCATCTCCCAACATATTTACCCCCTGATATTAATATTGTATATAAACTTATGCTTAGCGTACTAATGAATAAAATATATTATTTTACTATAGCAAGATCTTAAATAAATTAAAGTAGATTTCCTTTCTTTTGAACGTCTTTTAGTATTTTAATTAAAAATAATATTTTTATAATCAAGATGATTTCTCCAATTTTTTATACCATTTAAAATAAATTCACAATTCACATTAACAACTTACACTGAACAATGTGTACCGCCCCAGCTGGTCTGTTGGTAACCTTTCAGGTAAAGATAATTGAAAAACTTAAAAACTTCCCTCAGCGCTCTGACTGACAGCAACCAACCGACATTTTGCAAGAATAGAAGGAAGGTACCAAGATCTACCTCCATTTTAATTTTAACTAGCGATATATTAAAATAGTTTAAAAACGTTTATTTATTTAATTAATATCAAATCCTGGATGTGATTATACCGTCGGAAGCGTAAACTATTTACGCTGTGCATATAGTCAGTGAAATTTTAAAATTTCTTCTAATTTCACTGTTTGAATCACAAACATGTGTTAATTTCTATATGATGCAAATGCGGGCTCACTTCCTCTAAATTCAACCTTNAAAAAAAAAAAAAGCAACTCGTGCAGAATGCATGAAGCAAAGTATCGATTCAGTGATTCACAACCACAACTTGTGAATATCAATGCAAAATATATATTTTGTACTTTGCGGGATCAACAATCTAAATAGAGAGTTACCATGGAAACAATGCCCTTACTTCTTCTATTATCACTATTATGAAAGGGAGGATAATGGGGAGGGGGGCTGGTTTAACCCACTCTTCGAGGTCGCCGGTCTAGTGAGAAAAGAGAAGATCCTTCCTTCAAGTTGTTTTTTTCCCCTATTAACAAAAGTAGGT